>WUQG02148003.1:0-23812 GCA_011317285.2 Androctonus mauritanicus | reverse complement strand
CGATTGAATCCTTCTTGGATAGAACTGTCAGATTAATAATAATTAACTTGACATTTTTTATCCAAGGCTAAGTTACAGTAGGCTGAATTTCGGTCCTAATGATTCTTGTAATAGGAGACAAACACTGATTACTCGGCTTAAGCTAGCTCACTGTTCTTAATCTAAGAGTTTTTCTCGGAAAATCGAAAGATTCCAATATGCATTAGATCTTATTATTTTCTCTATCGGAATATTCTAGAATTTTGGATTTTTAATTAAAATTACGAGAATCGCTAAACGGAGAATGACCAACTTATTGATTATATTGTTGCTCGTAATAGCCATATAAAATAAATACATTTGATCATAATTCTTTCTTTACAATCCCTTAATTTTTATATTAATTAAAGAAAAATCATAATTTTTTTATTTTCATAATTAAACATTGTACTATAAATAAGTATAAAGTTTCATTGATAAATAATAAAAAAACAGGAGATTTATTTTGTTAATAATTGAGAGAGAACGATTAAGAAATGTTATGAATAAAGCATGATTTACAAGTAAGAACAGACTTGAAAAAGTAAGAAACTTTTAATATTTTCAACAACAAATAATTTTCTCTTTAGTGAAGATCAGCATAGGAATTCGCCTTTCAAATAACGTATTCAATGCAGGTATATAATGTACGTGAAATCCTTTATATTTTTTTCTTCTAGTTTATGCAGAATGAATTGAAGAGCAGACTTTAAACAGAGTTAGGGATTCGACTTGTTATATGTGAGTTTTGCAATTTAAATGCGAATAAAACTGCAAATTCAGACATAGAAATCAAGGGAAAAAAATTCTTCTAGAATTCTCTATATTTAAAATATACAACAAAGTATATACAATTCATTTTATAGTGTGTGGGTTTCTAAACATATTTTATTATGAGCAATATTTCATAATACATTCGACGTGCTTATGCTATCAGTTAACAAAATTCCATTGGGAATTATAACAGAAACCAAAATGATATATCTGTACCCATGAGTGACTACACCCTTCTGATTGTACTTACGCAAATGCTTTTATATTAATTTACATTGGCAAAAATTACACTTTAGAAAATAAATATATGAATAAAACATAGAAAATGAAAAAGGAATTCCCCATATATAAAAATTTGTGCTAACACTCTCTGCATTAGTAATAACTTCGTTATTTGTTACTCAGTACTTCTATCACACGTTTCTAGTTTTTGTACAAAATTGAATTAAGTGAAAGGTGAATTGGAAGACTCGTAATCAATGATGTTACTTATATCAAATAATAAATTCGAGCCAAAAGGTTAATTTGTATTGTCTTTCCTCTTTTCCCCCATGAGGCGAAACTACTCTAATTGGAGAAGTACTTAACAAGAGTAGTTACAATCATTAGTGAACATATTTAATTAATTTAAATTCTATCGTAATTAAAAAAATATTTTTATGTCGGATTAATCGATTAAAGTAATGACAATCAATTTATAATTTTTATATATATTTTAATAATATATTTTGTTTGCAATTCGTCAATCATTTCGAGAACGTTTCATTAGTAGTAACACTGCCAGTCAAAAGCTAAATATCCTGACACTAGAAGTTCAAAAGTTATCAACTTGAAAGATTAAGTATGTTCAGTTAGATGGACGTGATAGTGGATGTCACTTTGATATCGAATTTTCAGTTGATATTTCAAATATAATGATGAATAGAAATTCTTTATGCGAAAGGGAAACTTAGTCCTTGATTATGTTATTTATGTGGTTCAACGTTAATGTACCGAAATATCTTGAATAAACTGTATTATAACAGATATTCAATGATGATAAATTTCAAATTTCAAACTGTTAGGCCGCTTTCTGGAAAACTGAGGTTTGTATGTCTGTTTGACCACACTGAAACTTTTGATCTCTTTATTAGAATTTCATAAAATTCAATAGGAATATTCTTTCATTAAAGATGACCCCGAAACTGTAATATTCAGCCTTATAATTTAACCATTTAAAAATGGCGGTCATTCAAACTGCTGGTATTCTTTCTTAATATCTTTTAATATATTCAGTAAAATTTAGCTGAAAGTCATTACCAGTTCAATAGTTCAGAATTTGATGATATATCAATTATTCTCATAACTTGAGCCGTTCAAAGATAGCAGACATTAGAAAAGTACGCAATCAGCCATTTCTAAAAGAGTATATTTACTCTAAAAATAAAATAAAAAATAATAATAATTTTACATTTTTCATTCAAATGGAATGTTCTGCTGTTTACACAATCATGATTTACATAAAGAAAATTTTATACGAGGATAATAAATCCAGTCAAAATATAGATATAGTATTGATCGAATATTTCATCAAAGTCAGTACAAAATTATTCTGCTTGGTAGACGCTATGAAGAATATAATCCATCAAAGAATTATTTGAGTAACTGAATTATCTCGGACGACTTACAACCGATATTGATCCATTCATCAACAGATTTATCATTATTAGTGATCTGATTCCTATATACAGTATATATATATATAAATCTCTAGTTATAAATTCTCATAAATGATATTTTTCACAATTTTTGAAACTACGATATGCAAATTCGGATGTGTAAACGTAGGAACAGTATAAAAACCATTTATATTCTGATGACGTGCTTCAGTGGCCGTTTTATTGTCAGATCGATTCTCTTTACTAACCTACTGTATTTGTTATACCATTTAGAAAAATATCGAATAAAGTTTGGAAATGGTAAAAGACTATGTTTACAATTCCTTCTCCTTTAATAAAGTTTCGAAAAAAAAACTTACTTATTGCAAAACTTTTCACTGAATCGCTGAATTATAATATTTATTAAGTTTTGAGTTAAAATATACAAAATAAAAGAGTTCGAAAAAGAGAAAATTCAAATAATGCATGTTCGAAAATTCTTTGTAAATTATACAATACTTTAAAAAGATTATTCTTTACAGCAGGATATTTTTAATTTTTTTAGGGCGATTTATATACTCTTGTATGATCAAAGCACCCAAAGGCATTGTTAGAAAATCGAATGCACGTTTCTGGTTGCTAGGTTACGATCTTCCTGAAACTAGTTGAGAAATCAGTTCCAGAGAATAAGGTAATCAACTCTACAGACACATGTGAGGAATAATTTTGCGTGTCAGAAATTTATAAAATATTTTTAATTAACAAATAGCTTGAGTGTATGCAAATGCCCTGTATGTAAACATTGTCTCTCTGTAAATATGTGTGTGTGTATGTTTTTGTCTTTATGTAGTTTGTGTTTAAATTGTATGTCTATGATGCTCTGCATGTTTATCTTACTTCTCTGTTCGTCTTTATGCTTGTGTGCCTTCAATCAAAATATCATTGCATGAAATGAATTTAAATTATTATATTATGAAGAATACGTGTTAAACATAAAATCGAACAGCCATATTAATTGTAGAACCGAACAATTCGAGTTTTAACGCATGTTTAACACATACAGTTCGGAAGTTTTCGAATTAAAATTTCTAGGTTATATTAAATGTTATTGATCAAAGTGAAGCACAGTTCGCATGCTCTATCTGAGATTATGCATGCGAAAATAATCCTGTTAGAAGTTTATTCAATTAAGTTTTTATTGAAAATCAATTAAAGTAAGTACGTATTATCCTCTTCCTCTTTGCAGCGGTTATCTTACCGATATAACGATAAATCACGTTCACGTTTCAAGTGCTAAAGAAAATTTAATCTTTAAAATTTCCTTCATAGAATTTTCGATATACAATTGTCTCAGATTTACCTGTTCAAAATATGATAGCTTTTTTTGTCTAATCAAATACTGATAATATTTATATATTTAAAACTATAGCCACAGTTATAAAAGTATTCATTATAGTTATCACTTCAAGAATGCATACAGATACTGTGATAAATAGGCATTCAAACCAGCGTAATGTTTTAATTATTATATTATTATAAAATAATTATATATTTTTTAAATAAACTTTCGACTATTCGTGTTTCTACTCTTCTTAATCTTTCAGAGTGACGAAAAGTTTATTGCGAACTATGTTCTTATTACGCATCGTTACTATTTCTGTTTATGGTTTTCAGTTGCTTCTTTCATCTCATCACTCCGAACTGTATTTCCCAAGAGTAAACTTTCAGTTCTTTATTTCCGTTTGGGTTGTCTCGAGTATAGATCTGATATATTTTTATTCATGTCTATATATTCCGATAACATAAATTTCTATATTGTTAAACTCTGAAGTGATTATTTTATAGCCTAAATTATCTGCCGTATAATTTTTATAAATATTCTCTTAAAAGCAGACACTTTCTTAAAAATCTATTTTGATCGATGCAGGGAACAGACTAATTTAATTGTTAAAATAAATTAGTCAACGATAACCGAGCAAATAACAACAGTTTTTCATGTTTTAAATTCTACATTCTTTATTAGTTTTACGATAATTACGGATTATTAATTAGTTTCTAACCATTTTTCGATTAATTACTGAAAGAAAATGAGGATTATAAATTCATTATACTGTTGTGGGTTGTATGTTTCCCACTCATAATTTTTGAGCTAATTAGTAGATTTTCTTGGAATTCTGAGTCATATTCTGTCATTAAATGTGACCTTGATACCTCATCTTTTTAACTCTACAGTTGCATCCATTAAAAAAAAATGGCGAATACAGGTTTTTCCTGAGAGAGATGAACATACAATATTCTTTAGATTATCGTATAGCCCAAATTCAGGTCCTAAATTCGACTGACAACATATTTTAACCAATGCAAATTAGGAGATAAATTCCTGAAAGTAAGCAAACTGCTAATTACTTTTTTTTTTCTACAAGTAACAGTTAATTACGGTGCCATTACAATAAATGAACTCTTCATTATAACTTAATATAAAATGTGCCATCCAATATCTTAATGGAAACTATGAAAAATACCGTGGTGTTTACACAAAAAGAAAAAAAAACGACTTGATAATGCAACTGATACTATAATCATGACACATCTAGGGTGTATCGAAAAGACATTAACGGATGAACAAAGAGATTATTTTTATTAAGAACCTATCAATCTCACTTCTACAGCAAGATTGCAGAAACAACGTGAGCAATATATCGATCAGATCGTTAGCAAATGACATTAATGCAAAAGAAATAAGAAGAAAAAAATATCATTGCAACTATCTTCCGAAAAGCACATTAAGTATTTATAACTACATATTACGAATATACACAGCCTAGTTATTTTTTTTTCTTCCCTTATTTACTTTAGAACATGCATCACTTGACATAAATGACTAAAAAGAGAATACAAAACGGAATTTATCTTCTTTATACATAATAAACTGCAGTTATTATTCATTCTTTATACATTCTGATGGAATATTGGATTTCTATTCTTTGTGATTTATTCATCGATACAGTAACGACGACAATCTACTATAACACATACATATATATATATATTTAATTCGTACGCTGAATATTTAAAAGTCTTAAACAAATATTCAATTCATAAATTGGCATCTTCATACGAATCAATTTTATATTAAAATTATCCATTCAAAACTATATAAGTTAAGGACAACTCCATTACAAAAATTATGCCAAAATATTTTAAATTTTAATGGTTGACGTTTTATTTACGTACTTTGTAAACTTTTTAAAGATATATTAACAGTTTTAAACGTTAATTACCGATATAAATTTTTATTCACTAATTAAACACGTTTAGGAAGTATGCATTCGAGTTATTAATGCTGTTTTTGGGGAATAAATTATTCACTGTTAGTTTTAAGTTATCATCATAAGAATCTCCATTGTTGACATTGCGATAAATCCATTAATATTATTTTCAATTTTCACAGTTGGGTCGAGTTATAAATTTTAGTTTTAAATGTCGTTTCCACAGTCATATTTTTAATTTGTATAAACGCATTACTTGAATTTTTGCAGTTAAATGTAAAATTTTAAATGGCGTAAACAAACGGTAACACATAATAAAATTTGTTTTTAAAAACGTAAGAAAAGGATTTAATTATATTGTCTGAATGAAAATATACATGTCAATAACAGCTACATTGTTGCGTAATAATTTGCAGAATATTTAAAAATATTCTATTACTAAAATAGGTTTCTAAATGAAAAAGTACATGCAAGTGTCAATAATAATTACATTGTTGCGTAATAATGCAGAATATTTTTAAATATTATTCAACAATGTAACCGTTACAGACATTCGCATATATACTTTTAATCGGAAAATATATTTAAATTGTGTTTTTCCATATTTTATATCAAATTTTATCGCATATAATTATTAATATAGCTAATTGTTATACAACAATATAATAACAGTTGCATTGTTACGTAATAATTTACAGCATATTTTAAAATATTCTATTATTACGTCAGATTTATGAATAAAAAAAAGTACATGCGAGTGTCAGTAACAATTGCATTGTTGCGTAATAATTTATATAATATTTAAAATTATTCTGTTGTTATAGACTATTTTTAAATATTTTGTAAATTATTACTCAACAATGTAGTTGTTACTGGCGCTCGCATATGCATTTTTAATCGGAAAATATATTTAAACAGTATTTTTCCATATTTTATACCAAACTTTATCCCATATAATTTATTAATATGGCTTGAGTTGCGTTAAGAAGTTGCGACGTTGAAGCGTATCGCATGTATAGCATCAGTTAGTTGCGAGATGCATGGTATTTCAAAACTTTTTTTTATAATTTCTTAGTTAATCTTTTAAAAAATGAAAAGAGTCTTTGCCAGTTAAGTAAACATTAATTAAAGAAAGTTTTTATAATCTTTACAGGGAAAAAAAGTCGCTGAAAATAACTTTTTTTATATAGGCTATATATAATTTACGAAGTCATTTCCGTGAAAATTATGTAGCATTTATTTTTGTTTCGTGTTTGATTTTTAATAGAGGAAGACTCAAACGAGCTTGGAAATTAATTAATTTTACGTCTGATGTGATAATTGATAAAAATATTTTCAAATAACGATTTTATATATATATTATACGGTTTATTTTTTATGCATTTTGCGTACACTTACGTTAATCAAACATTTTATACCTAAAGTTTTCGTTATTCTTTTTTTTTTATTATTATTATTTTTCTTTTAATCGTGTTTTTCACAGAACGTTGAATGGTGAGCGTGGAAATTCTGCAAGTGTTTCTGCTTTAAGAAAAGATCTGTAAAATACAACCGTACGAAACAAAAAATATATATATATAAAAGGATAAAAACTAAACAGAAGTGTATTTAAGCGAGATATCGAAAATGGTTTAATGCATCAAAAATTCGCTATTTTAGTGTTATTCGATACTTGAAGATCTTTTTATGACTAAAATTTCTTAGATGATAAAACGCGATTCATTTTCGAAACCATAAATGTTTCCGAACTCGAACATTTTGCCAACTTTAGACGGATGTTTCATACGTATACATATATAGTAAAAGTAGTAAATTTATATTAAATTTTTGATTTTATAAAAATGTTTTATAGTTTACGGAAAGCAACTCGAAAATTTCGATACTTTAGCAATACACAAACTTTTATAAGGAATAAATCGATAACGTCAATGAATAAAAAGGTAATTTGTGTTAAAATATGTTATTGTTACCAATATCAAAATTTATGTTATAAATTTATAGAAAAAAAATATCGTTTAAGTGAAAATTTCTTACAGAAACCTGTCATTTGTTTCAAATTTTGAATTAATTATTGATGATATAAAAAAGATTGAGTCAATTTTTTTGTTACTATACATTACAGTTATTCATATCGTGATAGCATAACCGGAAAAAAAATATCTGTAGAATAAGATTTAAATATAGCTGGAAAAAAAAAAATATATATATATATATAAAATTTAATTATAACTTTTCGGAATAAAAATGTACATGCGGGTGTCGCTAACAAATTCATTTCCAAAATATTTATAAAAATTCTATCGTGGTGGTAGAATATATTGAATTTATATCAATATCAACATGTTATATCCATATCATCACATTTGCTGTTGATCTATTATTGTTTATACGAATGCCATCATATTAAGAGAATATTCGAATATAATTTATATAAATATTAATATAAATAATAAAACTGAATTGATAAATCATTAAAAATGTATAATAAATAATTTTTGTTAAGATGTTAGATTCCACTGCAGTTTACTTTATCTAAACCTTAGGCGACATTAAAAAGTCGTGTTAACGTTTATCTTTTCCACATTTTGATGTTTATCATGCAGAATCAAGCGAGAAAAGTTGCAGAATATTTACTTTATATCGTCATATTTTGATTGTAATATTAAAATTATTGTCTTAATCGTAAAATTCTGTTTGAGTGTCGCCAAGCATATTATTTTATTTTTTTTTTTTAACAAGCTGTAAAGATATTGTTTCGTTTAAATGTCGCGAATTTATTGACCAAAGTCGGGAATGATCGATAAATCATTTAGTATGTAACAGTCTGTACATTCTACGAAACATGCAAACTCATTTTTTCTCTGTCGGTCTGATAACGTTTCGATTATTAAATTTCAAATGTTTCATTGTTTCTCTTTTTTTTTTTTTTTGATACTCATACAACAGTAATAAATCAGCATTTATATGTAAGAAGTGTATTTTCCTTCCTCATTGTTTGCGAAAAAATGAGATAATCAAAATTAGATTTTCTTCAAACATAAAAGACCAAAGTTCAGAAGAAAGTAAAGAAAACATAGAATTTGCTCATTATCATTTGTAAGTCAAAGAGAAAAAAAACAACGATCATTAGAATGTCAACGAGTGTAAATTCATGGAACTTTTAACAAACGAGTGAATATTAGTTTCTCCGTGACTGTAAAATTACTTCCAAATCGTAGAATGTAAAGGAATGAATGCAAATTTGTTCCTCTGGGCTGATTCTGTGTCCCAAATTACATCCGGAAAACATTTTTTTTTCTCCTGTTTTGTGTACAATAATTGATTGAAGAAGACTTTTATAAAGACGATGAAGAAAACATTTTTTTAAATATATTAGCCTCATAATTTAAATAACATTTATCAATATTAGTTAAATCAATTTAATTAATGGTTTTGTAGTTTCAAGTGCGTATCGAAAAATATTTATCCGTACTCTTACATCCATATATATATCAGACTGCATATAACTTACTTATATAATAAATAATATAAAATTTATAACTGATACTCGAAAAAATCGTTCAATATTTGAGTGCTTAAGTTCTCCAGAAAAATTCTATTCGAATTTTTTTTTTCTTTTTTTTTTTGTAGGTTTCTGTAGAATAAACTTTCCATAAATTGTGAATTATGATCGAAGAAAATGTTCCTTTTTTTTCTATTTCTTTCGATAACAAGAAATAATGATTATTTCTCCGATATGACATACACGAGTTTACTTTTAGCAAAGTCCAATTTAGTTCAGTTCAATCATATTGAATTCTATATTCCGAACCGAACGGAAGAAAGAAAAAAAACAATGAAAAATTTTTAAAGAAGAAGACATAAAAAAAAACTATATAAGAATTTACAATAAATCTCATAAATTGCATATTTAATCATAATTTTTTTTTTCAATTTTATTGTATCGTGTTTCATATTTTAAAATTTCATTTTTTTATTCCTTAGAGATATGATTATTTTTTTATTTTTTTATCAATTCGAGATAAATGTCGAATATTCTTACATAAAAAAATTATGTTGTGAATTTTCTTTAGTTTCTTCGAAATTTTTTCTTCAAACTTAAAATTTTCTACGTGAAATCGATATTTTCCAAAATATTTACGGAAAATTTGACTTGTGACTAGAATAATTGAAGAAAATTTTTGAAAAAAAAAAATTTCTCTTCCACAAATCATTTATTTAAAAATTTTTTTTTTTTAATAAATATAACTATCTTAAAATAGCTAAAGGAATCTTGTACCACTGCAATAATCATTCTTCATTTAATCTTATCAAATTTTTTTTGTAAGGATATATATCATCTTTACTTTTATTAATTAAAAAATTTATTTATGTTCGAACTTATATAAAATTTCTAGAAGTTTGAAATCAAAGAAAATTCAATTTTAATTAAAACTGTAGAGTTTTATATGCCATCAATCATAAAACTACATCATTCGTGGATTCGCTAGTCAGAACTGTAGATTTTTATCGAACATACGTTGTTAATTTTCATAACTTGATTATTATAAAATTTTACGAATTTATAGTTCAAGATATACAAAACTAATATAGAAATATGAAAGAAATTTCTAAAGATAAGAAAGTAGAAAATAATTAAGTTAATTACGAGAAGTGAAAAATCAATAAGTCAATCTTCTTAAAAAATTTTTTTCCTGTCTTTCTAATTAAGATGGGTAATTAATATTTATTTCCATGTTAATTCGTATTAGGTAAGAATTTATTATAATTTTTAAATATTATTTTAAAAAAATGTATATATCGCAAACAAAACGTAACTATGAGAAAAATAGCACATAATCTAGTAAATAAAATAAGCGTAAAGTAGTAAACAAGATACGTCAAATGTTATTTGAGGTTTTTGACAATATCCATTCCAAACTCTTAAGAAAGTTCACTTCGTTGTAAAGAAAGTGATTTTTTAAGATGTTTTTTTCCTCAACAGTATATACAAGTAAATACATAAATTGCTTATAAAGTGATTGTTTTTTTTTTTCGCTGTATCGAATGGTTTTATAATATTATTTTTTTTTTCCTATAAAAATCTCATTCGCGAAATAAAAATTGCATTTTTCATCGTCAGTTATTTTAATTTAAGTGAAAAAGAAAAATAATTTCATTTCATCTAAGGCGTAATTAGATGAGATATTCAAAATTATATCACCACTTATCAATTTTCATCTCTCGACTGAGCAAATAGTATGTAGGCTGATCTAACGAGATGAACTTTTTTTTTTTCTTTTCCTTTCAAATTATACGAAAAATAATGTTTTCCACTTCAAAGATAAGCTTAGTAAGGATAGATAAATTTGAATATCTAACGAAGGAAACCATTTATTATTTGTTTTTGAATAATTAAAAAAGTTTTTTTCTTTGGTATGTTAATAACTCCTACGCTGATAAAACTTATTAGTCAACTAGGTCGAATTTTGTTTCTCGAGAATATTTTGCAAATTTTTGAAAAGAAGTGACCAATCGTCTCTATTCATACATATAAACATAAGCTTAAAACTCATTGAATTGACAATTTTCTTGAAATATTTATTGCAACGTAACATGGAGAAGAGCAAGATCAGATAAATTTCTGTTTTTGACAGTAAATGACAAGAATATCTGATGCGTTAAGCATATGTCGACAGCATTCTTATTTTTATGTGTTGATAAATTTTTCAGGTTTCTTTCCATTAATGACATAATTTATTTAATCTCGATGCAAGTAAAAAATTTATAATTGATGCGATATTAATACAGAAGTATGTTTTATCCACATGAACTATTTTCATTATATATAGATCACAATTATTGTTATTGCTTCTAATTTTGTATCTGTCCACTAACGTACGTATTTAGGTCATAAAATAAAATTATGTATTAATGTTTACAGTCCAAATATTAAATAACTGTAAACGTTTACTAAAAACATAACTAACTTGTATAGTAAAAAAAAAAAATATTTTTAATGCTACAGCATAATTTAATACATAGGAAAAGAAAATAAACAAAATTAACTCAAACTTTTCTCCTTAGTTTCTCTGACATAGAATGATTAAATGGATAAAATTTCTTGTAAAATATTGCAGTTGTAACCACTTAGAGTCACATTAGTTCCTGTAAAATGCTATAAAGGAAATTTCTGTGCCAATAGATCAATAGTACCTGTACTAAATCGATTCATTTTTTTAGATAAGTTGCTACAATTTTCTTCGTGATAACTATTAAACATTATAAGAAAAAAATCGATAAAGCTAGCTAAATTAATTAATACCAACAAAATTTTTGAATATTTATTTCCGTCAGATGAATTTAACCTTTGAGTCGACCTAATTATTCTCTTCCGTAATATTTTCTTAAAATATTATTCGAGATATAAAAAAAAAATAATGTAAATTGTTAAATTGTGTTTATTTTAAAAATTTTCTTTCGGTTTTAGAAACAAAGGAAAGTTTATTCTGCTTTAAAATTCTCCCTTAGGCAAGACTGATTGAATTTTCCAAGATAACGTTTAAGAAAAGTTTTCTAAAATACTTAACAATCTTTCGAATTCAATAAGATAAAATAAATACACTTGACAATAATCCTCATAAATTTTAAACAATATCAAATTTAATTTTGTTTAATTGCATTATACGTTTATTTCTGAATTTGCATAGTAGAAGTTTTATTACGAATAAAAATGCTTCTGTTTTAATATATTCTTGTATATAGAAACGTATCGCTATGAAGTACTAAACTGTTTATATCTACATAAAACATTAACCGGTTTTCGATGTTTTAGCATAAATTTTGATAGAATAATAATATAATATTGTACAGGTTTTGTATACAAGCTGCTTAAGTTTGTGTTTCTAGATAAATTTTATATTGTTAAAACTTTACGGTGCTTCTGTGGTTTATAAATCATTTTAATATGAACACAGTTTTGTTTGTCACACACATTTCTTTGGAGGAAAATTTAGCACTGACGCACAGAACGAATCTTCTTCTTTCTGAAAATTCAGCAAAATTTAAGACTACTTCCTACTCGTAAATTCTGACAATGATAAAAAAATAATCTTTCTCTCTAGACATATACTTTACAATTGAAAAAATTCTCAAATATTGATAAATTAATAAAAATCTGTTAAAATTTTATATGTAGTGATCAAAACAAAAAGGTATTAATAATATAACTGTCCGCTTTTTTGATGTTTCAATCATAACCTCATTTTCGAACCCTTTCATCTTAAAATTAATTCCGAACCATAAAAATTAAAGGGTAAATGCTAATAATTCCTTAAAATAATATATCATTTCTACATTTTTTTTTTCTGAAATCTTCTTTAACTACTGTTAAAACTTCTCCACCCAAATCAATAACACATTATCTCATAACATTATCACCACATTTTATATAGGAAAAAAAATATTTTTCTTATACATATTCATCTGTTTTGCTCTATATTTTATAAGTCTATTTATTTACTATATAATACATCATCAAAAATTCATTAAATAAGAGAAACAGTATCCATATTTTTTCATTATCTACTGATATTATAAATTTATATTGAAATATTATTATCTGACCTATATTTCTATGCGTATGTAAAATTCTAACTGTCAGATTTGTATTGTTTGAGTAAAAAATTCATTTTTATCCTTCCTATTTAACCATTCAAAGATTTATCTATATATATATATGTATCGAACATAACGCATTTTAAGTACTTCTTTGACATAGATAATCCTGAAAAGATGCTTATCAACCTTTGGGTATTTTGCGTAAGTCACAATTATTACTCGAAAAAGTTTCTGAAGATAAAAAAATTGCAAGTAGACTGTTGTCAAGAAGTTATTTCCGGTTAAAATCCTTCATTTGACAGAACAAAACAAGCTATATTTCTTTTCGTATCGATATTTTTTACACTTGCGAGAGAATTGCACAGTCAAGTTGCTGTAACTAAAAATTCAACGATTTCAATATTAAATAAATAAAATTCGGAACCAGGTACTTACGTTTATAATGATATAAATGCATTTTCAATTAATTTTAACATGAATTATAGAAAATGTTGACAATAATAAACATTGTCATAAGAGATTAAACCGATAAACAGATTAATTATAAAATGCATTACCAAATCAATAGCCGTATCTATAAATTAATTGAAAGATAAAATTATGGTAAAATTATCAATTTTATACGTTTGAAACATAAAATCCTTCTATAGCATAAAATTAAAAAAAAAAAAAATGTGAATGATTAGAGAAACTAGCTCTTTAATTAATTTATCACGTTTTAGAACTGATGCAATTTCATGCTGCACATGTCACTTATATTTTGTTGTAGAAAGTGAATAATCGAGAATGACGCACATTAAATTTATGGCAATATTATTGTTGACAACATAATTAAATTTTATAGCACCAATTGGATATAATCCTGCTACAATATGCCATCAGTTATAATACATTCTTACAATTTGCATATATATTATCGAAGAAAAAAACATATATTTTAAACATTCAAGTTATTCTGTAATTCCTTTCTTTTTAATTTATTTGAAAAATAATTAAACTTCGGGGAATTTATAAAAATTTAATACTTTTTTGGTCCCGTATCCATTAAATAACAAGTCGAGAAGGTTGAATTTAATATTCTTAATGTTTCAAATGAACTGGTAGATTATTAAAGATAAATTATCTTCACTTGAACCTAATAATAACTAATTTGCTAAAGCAAGTCATCATGTCTGAAACTAAACTGATTAAGTTAATAACGTTGAGAAAAAGAAATTCCCCTGTACATCGTTCTTCACTGCATAATAACTTAAAAACAGCGAAGCTTCCCAAAAGGCGTTATATTAAACGTTTATAGAA
Source organism: Androctonus mauritanicus (assembly GCA_011317285.2). Classification (NCBI taxonomy): domain Eukaryota; kingdom Metazoa; phylum Arthropoda; class Arachnida; order Scorpiones; family Buthidae; genus Androctonus; species Androctonus mauritanicus. The sequence continues at coordinate 9,216 of WUQG02148003.1, read as the reverse complement.
TTTTTTTAACAAAAAATTTATCAACTAAAATTTTATGAAATTCGTTAAAATATTATTGAGATGGTAAATAATACTTACTAATTTTTTCGGATGTATTAAGGATGCGTTTTCCGCTCTTGACTAGGAGATGGGGATAGTGAGAATGCTATCTGATCAACGAGCACACTTCTTTCTGAGCTCTCCACGGCGACGTCACTGTGACTTTGCGCATGCTCTTTCGGATGATAAACACACGCAACTATTCGTGAGAGGAAATTGTTGTGACAATTGGAAAGCAAATACTATATTCATTTGCTGGACTCAATGTTAAAATGTCGTAGAGAAACCTATATTAATCGTCTTGCTAGTGATGCATCTACGACATTTTAGAAACTATTAAACTGACTTTAAACTTAAAATTTAAATAAAATAAATCATTAATATTCGTTATATATATATATATTTTAAAATTATTTTTTATTTTTTTCTATTTTGGTACGCATAATCTGATTATAGGGCATTCACGTCTGCACTCAAATTAAATTTTATTACTCTTGAATGAATGTTTGTATCCCACACTCGGTAAATTATTGATATTTTCCCCTTTATTATTAATCATAAATTTTAGCAGGAAGGTGTGACCTCGCATGACCCAATTTACTAATGTTCCCAAAAGAAGGAAACGTTGTAAATTTTTTCATATGTATATACATTACTGCTATTTGCTTACATAAAATTTCACTGTTACTATCGAATTTTTTAAAATTGGAAATTTTAAATTTTGATGGATTATTTTCACGTTTATGATGAATAAAACGATAAACGTAAAATATATTTAAAAATTTTTGTTTTTATCGATAATGCCACGACATTAATGGCGTGGGAATCACCGGGTTTGTAGCCCCAAAATTCGCAATATTTATGCTGAGTTAGCATAGACAAAACATGAATTCAATATTATATAAAATATTTTTTTCACTTATGAATATTTATGTCGTCAAAAAATGTTAATAATCCTATTTTCTTTGTTATATAAAGGTGTTTGTGTCAAGGTAAAGGTCGAACAGTGTGTCTCTAATCCCCAAACCATTATATAACAGAGACATCAATTTTCATCCATTGAAACAATTGCTGTTATCACTTTAATATATTTATAATATGTATTATTAAATATTTTACTACAGTTTGTCATTATGTATTTAATATTTATCATGCATTATTTCCATTAAAGCACCTACAGGAAAATTACTTTAGTTGTTTATAAGTTTAAAATAAAAATTTTAACATTTATTTGTTTAATAAATTAATTTTAATTTTTAACTGTGATAACTCTGCATCGAATATCTTAAATTTAATTAAATAAGTAACGATATTTGCTATTATTATTTATTGAATATATCAACAAAAATCTATAAATAATTAAATTTATTCCATTTCATAGAAATTTCTAATTAAAAACCGATGTTTTAAACGTAATTAACGATTTAAAACGTTTACTTGATAAACTAACAATGATAATTCATTAAGATTTTAACGAATTTATGTCAAAGAGAAAGGATTTTTATAGTGTAACACTCTAGTTCATTTGAGGAAAATCTTAAGGCGAAAATTTAATATTTTTGTAGGAAGGAAGTGGTATCCGTTTTCTTAAAGCACTTCGTCTCTATCAAATTAAGTTTTATAAGAAAAAAATAAAAAAGTACAAGCTTGGGAAGTCAATCATTTCATTAAAAATTCAACACCCTTTCCGTTAAGTGCTTTCCTAACACTTTAAGGAAGTGACAGTGGAAGGGTTCAACGACCTTCCTTGAATTAAGTTTTGCATTAGAAATTCTATTTTAACTTTTTTAGTATGCATGTATATATATTACGGTTGCATTGTGTTTCAAGTAAGAGTTTCTAGTGATGCAAAACTTGATAATTATCACGAGAGATGTTACTATTCCCAATTTTAATTTCGCCAGATAATGGTGGCAGAAAAACGAATGCATAAAATTTGCAAGATTTCATACGGTTTCTGATGATTATCTTTATTATGTTTACTTGAAAAATCTGAAAGTTTATTTATAAATTGCATTATTATATTAAAAAAAATTTTTTTTTATAAGTTAAATCTAAAAATAATCTTTCGAGAACGATTTTTGTAGTTAGAACTTAAGAATAGAGCTTAGTTAAATAATTTTAATACTAACAAAACTCTGTTTAAACAGTAAATTAAAATTCTAATCGAACAAAATTAATTTGTACTTTATTACTCTAAAGAGACTAATTAAAATTAATTAAGTGTGAAAATTATAATTTAAATTTTTAAGATTTCTCCCCCAAAATGCAATTAACCTGTAGCCTTGAAATTTTCTTTTTTTTTTAACAATCAGTCCGCATAATTAAATAAACTTTTTTTTTTTTTTAATTTTTAGATTAAACTAAATTTGTGTTAAATATCAACAATAAAAATGATGTTTTTCTCAAGCATGAAGGCATATCTGTGAATGTTTTTTTATAAAAAAAATAAATTTTTTTACAGCAAAATGTCAAACGTGAAATTTTTTTATCATCGTTCATGAATTGTAATAAAGTAAAATTAATCAAAGGAACCAGATCTTAAACATTTAATTTTATTAAATTAAATATTTAAGATAATAAATAAAGAAATTTTATTATATTATAATAATTAAAGTAAAAATTTATCATTAATTATCGTTTCGTATTTATCTTTACATTTTTTTTTCTGTAACGTTATATGCCTATAATGTAGGAACGATGCTATAAATCATAAACAATTTTTCTTATAATAATAACAATAATTAAATAATAAAAAAATCCATAATTCTATAAATATATTAACTCTCATTTTTCCGCCTATTTTTTTGAATTTTTAAACTTCGTAATTTAATCTTTTTATCGAACTTAAAACATAAAAAAATTGTAACCGGTATCCAAAAAATATATATATTATGTGAGAGACTACAGATCGAATCTAACCATCATTAAGTTAATGATGGAAGCGATGCAAATTTTAAATTTGTTTTTCGTGTATTTAATAATTATGTAAATGTAAAACTTATTTTAAAAATAATTGAAAAGAATGAATTTTTTATGATTACAGTTTAATATACAAAGCAAAAAAAAAAATATATCTGCATGTTTATGTCATGATTTTTCTCTTAATTCGTAAAATATTATTACCAATGTTCTGCTTGTTTATACGTTAATTATGTTTCTCATTTTTCTTTGTTAATAAATTATTTGCTAAGCGTTTTTCTATCTGTTCTACTACAAATAGCAAATAGACTCTAAGGAGTCGAAGTCAACTTTATATTTCTTTTATTTATTTTTTTTTATTTTTAAAGAAAGAAATAACAAGAATTTAAACTGTTCTGTTAAAAATATCATTTTTTTTCTTTAAATATATTTTTAATAATATAATTCCATCTCTCAATCCGGCTTAAATTATCAATAATAATACTTCCGTCGATAGAAGATTAATTGAGGATTTAATTTTAGATATTTACTAACTTTCTCTTTTAATTTCGAGTACATTTTTATAATAGTTCTTCTTGAGAAATGTACAGTTCTAAAAAGAGTATTAAAGTTAAGAAAAGTTAAATGTTTATCATTTTTGTTTTTTAGAATTATTGTTGGTAGTCAGATCACGTAACAATCTTATAAAAAAATAATAAAGATATTTTTATGAGATTAATGAATGAATTATAAATGAACTGACTTTTATCCCTTTTGCCATTCTTCTTTTGTGATATATATATATATATAAAGAATTCCCTTCACGTTCTATGTTCTTTTTTCCCGTTCTCTTTAGAAGAACTGCAAAAAACGAAAGAGAGAAGAAAGAAAAGTAACTGCAATTCCATTGAAGTAAAATGTTTAACTTTTAATTACACTAGTTGCTGATTAAGAAAAGATGAAAATTTTATTGTTATACTTTTTTTTTAGTCCTTTGTGAAAAGTAAAAGTGTTCATAACAATTAAAACTTTCTAGCTGCACAATTTTAATTAAAAATGTTCATATTTAATCATTAACGCTGTTAAGTTTGCTACTTCAGATATAATATTTTTACCTATTTTTTACCGAGATATTATAAATTTTTTAACTGAAAAACTGGTCGATATTAAATTGCATATGTCGACAGATATACGATTTTTATTTTTGAACGTACATTTTTAATTTTTGCAATACTTCTCTTTCTGCATAATTTGTCATTCTTTTGAAACAAAAGTATATAAATAATTTTGTTACAGAAGAACGTAACTTATATATATATATATTTTTTAAAAATAATTCTATCAAAATTCTTGTAATATATCTCTATTCTTTAACCTAGGTATTGAATAATTGTATAAATTCGTTCACGTCTTCATAATAAAATTATTTTGTAAAAACACTACAAGTAATTTAATTTTAAAAGTTATTCGATATTTAATTGTTAAAGCACAGCACAAAATTCTTGTTTAATTTATTAACGGAACAATTGTTTTAGGTTGGTTGACTAATAACAGACAGAAATAGACAATAGGCTGTAATTCAATCAGATTCTAGAATATAACAATTACCTATGACGTAATAATAACGTTTGTAACAATATCTTGTTTGAAATATATTATTTATAAATTTATTTTCTCTTGTTTAACCTTTATATTGGATTAAACAGAATTTTATACTTTTAATTAATTAGTCTTTTCTTAAATTTATAACTTATTTATTTAAATATAACTTGGTTACATAAAAGCGGAAGTAATTTATTAATAAAACTTTTATCAAATTGATTAAGTTTATATTTTAATCATAATAAACTTTCCGAAATTATCAGTAATATAATAAACGTATTGTATTAATAATAGAGTTTGGGATAATAACGACATTTACAGTAAAAATTAGAGATGCACATAGAAATATTTTATCGTCTGACAATAAAATTATGTTCATGATTGTGTTGCCAGTTCCTCAATATAACAAAATAACTTTTATCTGTGGCAATGAAGTCGGTAAGCAATGTACATTGGAAGACTGGGTCGGAAATGATGTTTGCCAATGTTTGACCTTTTCTTCCATTAGATGGTCCAACACACAATCTATCTGCTTTCTTTTTTCATTTACTGCTTTCGTTTGGGCTTTCCATTTTCTTTCCTGATATAACAAGAGATTTTTTTGTTCAAAGTCTCTAAAAATTGTAACAAAACAAAATTTCTGTTGTTTCCTTTTTCTTCCTTTCTTTTTTTTTTTTTTAATCGGAGTTGATTTAGAAATGAGATTATTCACTTTCGACTGCGATAATTACATGTTATTTTTTATGGATCCGAATAATTACTTTGCATCGGAAATTAGTTAAATTTGCTGGTTGGATTCGTAGTGGAGTTTTAACTTATTAATTTTATAATTGCCATAAAAGTTCGTGTCCGAGTGAAGGTGAAACTGACTGTTAATGAGGTTTGTGAAGAACTCGTCATCATCCTTCAAGGTCTCGAAATTTATAGTTTATTACACGTTGTTTCTCTTTTAATCAACTGCCATTGTAAATATTGGAACACTAACTACGATATATGACATATTTTGTGTGTAATTTATTAGAAATTTCTTGTTTAAATGTTTATCTTAAAACGTTTCGTAAATATTTACAAGATTTTTCAACCATAAAGATCAAAGTAATTTAGTTTTACTATATGTTATTATAAACACCTTTTTTTTCTTTATTGTAATTAATTCATAATAAAGATACTTAAAATTTTCTAAAAGTCAAAGGTTTAATTGCATTTAAGAGGTGGAGTAAAAAAAATCAGTAATTTGCGAAATTAATGGATTTTTAATAAAAAATAAAACGTAAAAAAATTATTAATTTTTTTTAAATAAAAATTAATCTTACTTTAATGAATTTTGCACTTGTTAGTAGTAAATCGATATTCATTTTTAACGGTTTTAAATTAATTTTTTTTTATTAATTAAATTTTAACGATTCATTATATATATATATATAAATTTAAAGCTGTTAAAATTTTTAATGATAACTTATATAATAATAAATTATTAATAATTATAATGACAGACACCACGGCTTTATTATTTCTGTAGATCAAATTTTTTATAACTCTGCTTGATCGAAAAACAATTTTGAAAGACTTAATGCATTGTAGTAATGGTTAAGATCAACATTAGCTTGAGGCAAAAACCTGCTGATTGATCTTGTTATCATTTCGATAACTTATGCCTCACCAATCGTGAAATTTAATAAAATTCATTGTTTGACTTATTCTGTCACACTACAAAACCATATCGAATATTTTCTACATGGAAAAATTTTACATAAAAACGGACGAAAGTACTGTAAATAAATTATATTATTTTCCATTATTTTAAAAATGTAATTCTGAGAATTTATTACATTAATTTGTATAAAATTATGTTACAGAACTTCCTCTTTTATCTTCTAATGCATCACATGTAATGAAACAAAAATTTGCATCCGGAATTCTTGAAATATTGCATAAAGACAGATTCTACTTTAATCCCGATATTAAATTTAGAGTTAGGGTTTCGTTCTTCAGAAAATAAGATTCTAAACGTCATATAAGCTGATTGACGCAGCCATTATCACAGTATTCAATAATTAATATATCTTAGATCTAATAATCATAACATACTATCTCGACGCCCATTTTGTTCTGTGCAATCTTTTATTTTGTGTCTGTGTCATACAAATCCTCTTTATGTCTGACATCTTAATAACTTTTTTATTCCATCCCACATCTTCATAAATTATGCAACACTCGATGCAATATTTTCTAATTTTAATCAACACTTTATCCCATTTAAAACGTTAATTACCGACATGCAAAATATTTGAGATCGATATTAATGTTTTCTTTTAAAATATAATCTTTAATTCTACAAGCATAAATTGTACTTGCTGAATAGTAACGACTTCGTTTCGCTTAATGAGAACAAAATTTTTAAATTGTATAAAAATATCTAATATTTAGTTTATTTTTAATGAAAGAAAATTCAGAATTTTAATTTTTAATTCGCCTTTTACCGAATATTAAGATTTAGCTTTTAAACTTTTATGTTTCTTTTATCGCAATATGAATTTGAATTTTTAAGTTCGTTTTACTGAATATCACCACAAAATTTGGATTTTTAATTTTTAAGATTCTTTTCCCGAATGACTAACATCTCAATTTGAGTTTTTAAATTCTTTTACTGAATAATTAAAAACTGAATTTGAATTTTTAAATCTGTTTTACTGAATAGTTACCTTATGACTTTTAATTTTTTAAGTCGTTTTTATTGAATGATTGAGACCGAATTAGAATTTTTTAAGTTTCTTTACTAAATGATTGAGATCTGAATTTAAAATTTTTAAATCCGTTTAACTGAATGATCAAGATTTGAACCGGAATTTCTTAAACTCCTTTGAATTAAGCTTTGGATGATATTCAACCAGAACTTAAATATTTCAAAATTAAGTGAAAAAATTAATATTTCACAGTTCAGCACTATTTTTCCATCAAAGTAATTTCTGTCACGCGAAAAAATCAATATAATTTTTTTCAAAATAAAATAGTCTACTATTTATATTTCTATAATAATCACATATGACTTTTTCACAGAAATGAAGGTTTTTAAAATAATATTCTGAGCATTTACTCGATATTTTTTTTAATTTATATAATTTAAACATGAAAATTCCATAGAACAACCAGTAATTCAATAAACGTTCACATCTTCGTTCAAACTAACGAAGTTTAAATATTGAATATCGTACCAGAAAATTCTTAAGAAGTACTGATGCCAATATCTTATTAACGTCAAAGGAACGTCAATTAAATATGATTACTTAAAAAGAGAAATAAACTTTGTGTAAACCAAATTACTTTAAACATATGCACACAAATATACAAATCTTAATTATAATAATTGCTATCATATAAACCAAATTAGTTATGATTTTTGACATATTTCTAATCTGTTTACTGTGTAAGGGAAGTAACTCGATGCAACGAACACACGCACGCAATTTCGAAATGAATTTTATGATCTACCGAAACTAATATTTAAATCGAAGTCATAAACAAAATTTGAATATATTTTCAAAGTGAAAAAATATCAGAAATTCTATTCGTCAAATTTCCATTATAAATATTTTATCAATTTAATAATTAACAGTGCTATCGTATTAATCATTAATAAGTTTACTTTATTCAACATCATGTAGAGAAAACGATATCTAAACATGATACTTAATCAAAAAGAAATAGATGTTAATTATCTCGATAATTTAATTATCTTGTGACACGATGGAATTCTCCAAATGCCATTTTGTATAGTAAGTAATAAAGTTTCTTGTTTGCGTGCTCTCGTAAAAGAAAAATTTCTCCACCCTTTAATTTAAATTACCGTTTATATATATTTTTTGGATAAATAGAATATAAATGAATGTGTTATGGACAAAATTCATTTACATTTTATGTAGTTTCTCTCAGGTTTAAAATTAAATAGGATGAACGATATTAAATTAAAGGATCAGTTAGCAAAGCAGTTCTTTTCTGAAAAGAACTCTTATGATAAATCTACTGACTGGTAAGAGGCTCACCTATAAGCCGACTGATTCTAATAAGACTGTTTTTTTTTCTATTAGAATCAGACAACTTTTAGATCGGTTAATAGGAGATTAGTCTGGAACAAACTAATCTCCTACTTTCCAAGTATGTCATTTATTTTGGAATGATTAAAAATACGGGATTAAAATATATGTCATAAAAATCACCTTCGATGGTGTAACCCATAGGTTAAATGTCATAAAAATCTATGAAATAGTTCTTTAGTATTATGGAAAAATTTCAAAAGTATGAACGCCCGCCATTTTTAAATGGGTCAATCTACAGGATTAATTAATATTACATCAAATTTCTTTTTATCGGTCTAACTACACTATTGAATTTTATAAAAATCAATCAAATAGTTCAAAAGTTGTTAGGGAGAAATTGATAAGTTTGAACAGCGGCCATTTTTTAAATGATTGACAATAAAGATAAAATATATAGGTCATCGAGATCATCTTCAATGACTTGACTTTTCTGCTAAGTTTATGAAATTCAATACCGGTATATAGTTTAGGACATATTAAGAGAGTATCTCAGAAGTTTGGATGTCTTCCATTTTAAATAGTTAACGTTAGAAAATTAAATGATAAGCGTCGAAGTTAGTTTTCATGGAAGAACATTATT
>WUQG02147892.1:0-23812 GCA_011317285.2 Androctonus mauritanicus | reverse complement strand
CTTCAGAAATTTTAGATATTTAAGCATATAAATTGAACAGATTCATCAGTAGTATTATTTTTCTTACTGAACATGATAGGGTTATGACAAGTTACAAAAACTGCACTGAGAGAAATGAATACTTCAACTGCTGATTAGACACTAACGTGCCAAAGGCTGTGATAAATTAGAAATGGGTGAATCACACTAGTGGCTATTGTGTATTGTTGAAAGCCTTTGCTTGCTGACTAATGGCTATGCTACAATGCATATACAAAAATAATGTGATATAGGTATGTATATGCAGATGGCGAAGTTAAATTAGAGAATTTTTAATAATAATTTTTGGCCATCATAAGTTCGAATTATGGTGTGAATTATCATGAGTCGAGGACTACCTGTATATTTATATATTCAATTATTATAATATCATTCCAAGTTTATCAGTTTGACTAAATTAATATTCTTGGAATGATAATGTTAAAATTTATGTAAAAATAGTAGTTTGAACAATTATTTGAAGATCAAAAGGTTGCAAAGTTTTCAATATTTAATAATAATAAACTATGTTTTAATGAATTTTAATTTTTATCACAGGAGTAGGAGTTATTAATATTCAAATATTTTCATAGCTTTTCACAAAAAATTATATAAAAATGAATAGTCATTTTGACAGAGATTTGCAATGAAAAGTATTTTTACATAAATCAAGTATCAAGTATATTATACAAGATATCTCAAAAAATGTACTCACTCTTTATCAACCCATTACTCCCCACTTCCATCATGATGTAAGAGCCTATCTTGACGCAACACTTCCAGACAGATGGATTGGGTGAAAAGATACTGTTGAATTCTCTGCATGCTTCCCAGATCTCACACCAATGGTTTTCTTTTTATAGGGGATACCTCAAGGATAAAGTTTACATTGCAAACCCAGCTACAATCATTGATCTGAAAGATGAAATTCGAAAGCAATGTCTCGCAATTCCAAATGATATGTTAAGCGATGTTGCTGCATCCATTGATCAACATTATCAACTTTGTTTAGAAAATGGTGGAAATTGATTTAAACATTTGTGAATATGCACAAATGTGTAAACGACTTGCAGGAAAAACTAATCGACTCAATAAATCATTTTGTTAATTTATCCTATTAGACCTGTAAATATGTCAATAAACACCTTGATCAAAGTTAAATATATATTTAATATCCAGTTAAAGTGTGAGTATATTTTTTTGGGACACCTTGTATAATTATTATTATTATTAATAATTAATTACATTTATGATAATTTATGCACTGTTAAATATAAAATAGTAATGCAGTGAAATAATACTTTTGTTCCTGTGGAGTTTTGTACATGGGGCAATTATCCCATTGCCTCCATGGAATTGGTACTTATGAAGACAAACATTTTTTACAATAACCTATATAAAGGGCTTGTACTAATTCACAATATTTATTTTATCTTATATGATTAAAATTTATATAATATGCTATTACTGTAGGCCTTAATATTAAAAATTAATTTTTTAAAGTATAATTGTTATAACAAAATACTTACCAGATTCTGCTACTTCTCCTACAGGTACTCCAAGTTCATTTGCCATAAAACCAAGAACAGAAAAGATAGCAAAGCCAGCATATAAACTTGTTCCACTATTCAAACTGGCTATGATGATGCATTGTCTGAAGAAGCAGGAATTTGTTATTTGACTTGAATATGAAAAATATTTAAAAGCTCAAAAAATTAAATAATAATATATTTTTTCTAGGAAAAGTTGTGAAATAATATGAGTTGGGTTTATATTATTGGTTTATTATGTTGTGTAAATGTGTTTTAACTTTTAAAGCTGCAATATTTTTATGTTTTTGTATTTTTGTTTCTTAAATCTATATCTTTATTTATTTAGCATTTTAATGATAACTTTATTCTTCTATTAATTAATTGAATAATTAATAGAAAATGAAAATTTTCTATTAATTATTATTCTGACACTAAAGATGGCCAAGTTGATCCATCAGGAATGTATTCCAATGATGATTGTAAGTCAAACAATTCACAAAGATACCAATATAAAACATAACCAACCTTGTTTCCTTGTCATCAGATGGCTGATTAACAAATTTTCTGATAATACTTACTGCAACATTCATTCTTTCATCTTTCATTTAATATTCTGTCCAATTCATATTACACCACTGTTCAGAGATTTATTATTATGAACTTATTTCAAAAATTCAACCAAAACAAACCATCTGAACAAAGCACTATAGTTTCTGTCTATTTCTGTCTTTTCAATGTTATATATATTCCTTTGATTTTCTTTATAATTAATACATTTTATGGATTTTAAATTTGTTGCCATCTCCAATAGAATAATGAATCTGCCTTCGTAGTCATATTTTCATATATACAAAATACTTTTCCTCTTGTTTAACTGATTTTCCTGATGTAAATTGAGAAATGAATATTTCCCAAATAACATTATTCATCTTTTGATATAATATTTGAAATTTTCAAAAATTACAAATATTGAATCACAAAATATATGTTCTTTCACAATTTAACAATGCTATTCATGAATACATTTTGGAAATGAAAGTAAATTATTTCTCTCAATACTTTTTATCATTAATGAAACTTGGTACAAAATACTGGATATAATATTATATTGGTATTGTATTTAAAATTTATATATGATAATGCAGATTTTATAAAATTCATGACATAGTAAAGTATTTGGAATAATTCTGAAAACTAGTACCCTAAGGGAAATAAATATTTCAAATTAAACAAATAAACGTAAATTTTTTTCAAAATTATCAATTTGGGAAGAATCCTAGTAGGCAAATTGTAGTCCAACAAAAAGAATTTTTTTCAATTTATTTAGATCATTATTGTAGTTGTTAAGAATACTTGATACAATATCTTTATTAATGATTTTTATTAAATTAAATCTGTAATATTATTTTTAAAATACTAATTATCATAATTATGTATGTTATTATTTCATAATTATTTATTGACTGTTTTGTTTTAAAACAGTGATTTATAGCATAAATTATCAAATATATTTTCATTTTCCAAAAATGTATAGAATAACATTTAAATTGTGCACATAACATATTCTGAAGATATTTTAAGCCAATAATTATGTCTTGACCCTACTATTTTTATTTTATTTTTTTTATTTATATCAATGGTATCCAAAGTTACTCTTTTAGTGAACATCAAAAAATATTTTCTTAAAGAAATAACATAATAATTGTTAAAACAAACTTAAATTATTAAAGACACTTTTCTAAGAACAAAAACAATTTTAGCAATTTTAAAATATTTTGAAAAAGGCATTTTCTTCTATTTTTCCAAAGAAGAAGAAAAAAATATATATATATAAAAATTTAATTACCGTATTTTCTTTAAAATAGATATGTGATTAATACATTTTTCATAAATTATTTTATTATTATTATTTATTAAATAAATGATTATTAGTAATTTTAGTTTAATAAAGGAATTGTTTTAGAATTCTGCAGAAATCTGATTTCTTTATTAAATTTGATACACATTTCAATTAAATACCTTTTAATATAATTATAGATTAATTAAATAGGATTCCATTCCATTATTTTTGCAGGAATATAATAAAAGATTATTATAAAAAACATGCAATAAAAGTTATGTAAACTTTAAACAGCATCACACAAAGTGAATTTCATAACTATAAAGTGCTCTGTGAAAATGATGCAAGGAGAATAGAATAAATATTTATACAAATTTTCTAAAAACAAGAAAAAATGCTAAAAAGGCATTGTTTCAAAAATATTTTGAAAATATATAGGTTATTTGAGAATTTCTTCAATAATGAATATTTTCATTAAAATATAGATTAAGCTGCAGATGACTTTTCTTATGAATAATATTCAAAATTATTTTTGATAATTTTAGATATAAACAGAAACATTGACTCAACTATAAAAAAATTAAAGAACATATTAAAGTCCTTAATTATTAAAAATAATTAAAGATTTTAATATAAAATAATTAATTCATAAAAAACAAACAGATAATATAAAGCTCTTAAGACAAAAACTGAAAAATCAGCAAAATGGAATAATTTTCAAACAAAGCTCAACTCTCAATCAATGGCTTAATATAATAAACTTTCTTGTTTTAGTCTATTATTTCATATAAAATATTTTCAATAAAATTACTTTCTTATATTACATTTAATAATGTTCTTAAATATAATCATATTATTTTAAGCTTTTGATTATTTAATTATTCAGTTTTAATATTTTTTCCTTTTTGCTATTAAAGGAATTGTATTTATTTTTTTGATATGTATGACTTGTTGTTTTTATATTTTCTTATAGAAGAATAGATGATTTTCTATTCATAGAAAATTTATCTCACTTTTCCAATGTTTTATTGGTAGAAGTTAATTCAATAATTATTAAAAATATATTTAGCAATCTTCGAATTTACTTTTATCAGCGACTTTAATACAGGAAAATTTCTTTCTTTCTCAGACAAACTGATTAATTACAATATAATTTGAAATAATGATTTAAAAATTTGATTTCATATCATAATATTGAATATTTTGCATATGTATTTATTGAGTTTTTTTTATTTTTTAATATATTTTAACTTCATGAAAATTCTTTATAAATTTGCATTTTTTAAATCAACTTAATCTTTATATCTAATATATTCATGAAATTATTTTTACAATATTATTTAGTTCTCAAAATTTCATATATTGCCTTAATTATATGACAGAAAATTCTTTTAATACAAAATATACATTTGTAATACATTATCATTATATATTTAAATTATATATATTTTAAATTGTAATAAATATAGCAGTAATGATAATATATTTTTAATATGATTATGTAAAACATTATGAAAACTGAATGAATTCTCTCTTCTGTAAACTTCCTGCTCCAAGTATCAATATATTGTTTTTATTAATTCCTTTCAAAGTATAACTACTCCTTTAACAGTAATTTATGCTTTTAATCTGTAAGAATATGTCCTTAATAAAGATTATTATAAATAATAATAGACATATATTTGCAATATTCTAAATTTTTGTGCTACTATCCTTATAGTTTATCATATTGTTAAAACATAATTTTATTAATAGGAAATATTTATAAAATCAGAGCAATTCACTTTCTGATATAAATACGATGATTGCCAATAGAACAACATGAAGAAATATACACACTTCTGTTTTCTTTTCTTTTTGTATTTCTCTTTGACATTATTTCATCATCATTAGATTATTTTTCTCTTGAATGCATTTTTTTCATCTTTTACAAAACTGTTTCCCACACTCAAAATTATTAATATTTTCATATCTATCTACATAATTATAAAAATAAGAACTGAGCTAATTTAAAATAAAGATTAATTTGAATAAAGAACATATTTAAATTTAGCATTGAACTACATCATCATAAAATCATAATGGCAGCTGATCTCCATTTAATGCCATAGGAGTCCTTTATTTTAATGTTTTTTATCATTGCACCATATTATTGATGCAGTTTATCATGATGACAATTTGTTCTCAATATCATGACATTTTATTTTCACTTCATCTCATTTGTTCATGTGACAGTATTTTTATTATGCACCCAATTGTCATAAAATTATTTTTACCATTATAGAAACTATTCTAAAATTTTTAACCATGTTTATTTTTCATATTATAATATTTCAGTTATATCACATACATACACATAGATATATAGATATACTTTGTCATTATTACTTAAGCTAAAATATAAAATGATCAATAATTAACTGATATATTTCATATAGAAATAATAATTTAATAACAACAAATGATATAATATGAAGAAAGAATAAGAAGATATGTTGTAGTGAAATTATAAATATTATGATTCTGTTTTCAAGAAGAATACAAAAATAAAACATTTAATATTGATGTTATTTAATTATCAAATTTTATCAAAGAACAACTTCTGCAGATTCTTTTTGAAATACTGAATCTCTGTAATAATTTCACAATAATGGATATAAGACAATGCTAACTTAATTATAAAACATTTTTTTTTTATCAAGCAGATTATAAAATTTTTAAAATATTTTTCATAAAGAAAACTTTTAAATTATTTCAAAAAACTGCTGTTTTGTAAATAATGTATTAAAAATTTCAAATTATCAAAAAAGATCAATTATTTTCATGAAATTTTTTACTTTTGAGTAAACTTTAGATACCTTTGACTTCAAAATAGCATTAATTAAAATTTTACAAATATTTGTTATTAATATAATTTTGATTTTTAATAACAAATTAAAATTTTTTTTTTATTTCCTAATTATTATTTTTCACAAATGATATTTAACATGAAACATTAATGATAGCACAGTACTTAAACATTTGATTTCATATATTTAATTAAAAATATTACATGTTAATTAAACAAAGAATATATTCTGTGCTGTGCTTTTAAGTGAATTACCCTTAAATTCTAATTAATACATTAATAACTGATATTTTAAAAATTTAATTTTGACTTACAATTTTTAATAATTTCTTTAATAAATAATTTTTCAGAAATTAAAATCTAGATACATTTTTTAAAATGAATTGTTTTATATATGTCGTTTTAAATTATACTTGATAAATACATAAATATATAATACAGAATATTCATAATTACAAAATATAAGTTGCTGACATCATATCAAAAATAAAATATTTTTGAAATAATTATTGATGATAAATCTTTCTAACAGAAACAAAGAAATCTTCTTATATTTTCTCTTGCTTTTACAATTATTCTTTTACCTTCATTGTTTTTTCTTTCTTTAAAATAGATCTTGAAATTACAGTCAGTAAATCTTGTTTGTTATTTTCTTTAAATTTCTTTTAAAAATCAGTGTAATATAATTTTTCTTTCTTCAATGAAATAATAATTTTTCTTTAATAAAAACCACAATCAATAAATCATCCTATTTATTTATTAAAATCTTTCTTTTTTAAAAATCCTTGAAAAATATAATTTTCTTTCTTCAATAAACATATTTATCTGCACAGATATTTTTCTATCATGTCTTCTTTAAGATGAAATGAAATCAGTTTTTTCTGTATCATTATTCATATTTCAAATAAATTATATTTATGTAAAGTATATTTTCTATATACAAATATTTTCTGTTTTTAGTAGCAAACAACAACACATCATACTTTCATAAATTTTTTTCACTTACTAATTGAGATGGCACTTTAACTTCATATTCTTCAAATTATTTAATTTATATATATATATTTTGCAATTATATAATTTTATAATTCACAAATTTTTCATTATTATTAATTTAAATACACACACACACACACAAAATAGTATATATAAAATGACTTTCACTTTTAAGAAACTCTCTGATTCTATGTCATATTCTTGTCAATTTTTCATCTTGTAATCATTTAAGATATTTTAAAATGCATCTCTAAATTATTTATTTTCTTGATTAATAGGTGTATGTCAAGATTTCATTTTTCAAACATTATAATTAATTCATATTAATTTTGATCAGTTGTAATTAAATATTAAGCCCCTTATTCCCTGATGAATGCAATTTATATAAAAATTAATAATATTTTCTTTATAAACTGATATTTTTGTTTTCCACTAATTGATTAAGATTCTTAAGCAAATTCAGCATCAGAAGATAGACATGAGCAGAATATAAAGATTAAGACAGCAAAAAAGAAGCAGAGCATGTTGGTAATATGAAAAAATTTAATAATAAATATGTGCTTTCATTAAAATTGCTTTAAAAATAATTTGCTTAAAAATATTGCTTTAAAAATAATTTATATTAACAATGATTTTTTTGTTGTATCATCAAAATTAGATATTGAGATGCTTCATTGAATTTTAAGGAATTTATAATATGTCTGTGGATTTTACAAGGTGACTTATGATTGAAATGTGATAATTACCTGTACAGAACAAGATTAGGAAACAAATTAAAACAATTGGGCCGTATGAACATTACCTTGTAAGATTTATGATGTTACAGGAACCACTTGGACATTCTATAGTTGACCTTCTGTTTTCTTCTTTCAAGAAGCATCTTATCCATTATCAGACAGGCCAGCTAATGTTGAATGGAGAGGACAGATTTGAAGCAAGCAGCTTTTCAGAAGATAATAGAATCTAGGAATAGAACATTCAACGAGATTTCGCCTGCAGCGATCAAACATGTCAGCCGGGATGTGGCTCACTTCGGGGAATTTCATCTTGCAATGCTATGTTGTCAGCCAATTGAAGCGTGCTTGACAAGTTGCATTTTCTAATTAACATTTTTCCTAACACTGTAATGAGTCGAGGAGAAACTAATTGCCACTTGGTTTCTTCTAAATCAGGTAAATGGAAAATACTTTTTAAAAGGTGCTGGGCTGCCTAACTAAGGACGACATTCTCACATCAATGTAGTATGTTAATTCACTCTGCCAAATGACTAAAAGACCGTTTTACAACTGTTGATAGCTGGGATACACTTCTTTCTTCAAACAGATGAAACTTGAACGGAAAGCCTGAAGACTTGAATGTATCCATTTAAAAGTGACTTCATGAAGTTGTTTTGCTTGATAAAGATCTTCACTTGGGGGATAGCCATGTTTCATAGCCCTTGCAGATACCTTCTTTCAAACAAAACTCTTCTCTTCAATACTCCAATGAACTGATCTTCTAACTACATCATCAGGAATATTTAAAGTTGAATCTTTTATATTCCACCACAAAATATTCTCCATAATATCTTCATTTTTCTTCTGTACTCTATCTTCGTTATATATACATATATATAATATCGTATATATATAATTAGTCTTTGCAGTAATGCTTATAATATGCAGTGAGAATTTTATATAGGTGTGCTGCAAGGACTAAGAAAACTTTTGCCATAAAAATCACAGCTTCTGGCCATTTCCCAAGTGAAAAGAAGACATTGCTTTTACCTAGCGCATTTGCATTTTACCACCAAGTGGGGAAATTTAAGCATATATTTCAAGAATAGATTACAATAATAGAATATTTTTTCAATTGTTAGAGCATATATAACCATAAAAAAATCAAATTTTTAAAGCCATAAAAAATAAAGAAAACTAAAGAGTTGAGCTAAATTAGAAATGAGTGGTGCAATGCATGATCTGCGGAGAACTATTTTATGCTGCAATCAGGTAACTCCAACAATCAGGTCATCTGACTCCCCATGAGATATTGTATTGTGAGCCTGCTACCAAGAGATGATGATGTTCTATACAGTGAAGCTGACTGTTCTAGAGATGATTCGCTGAGGCATTCTCATTCAAGCCTAGAAAGGCTTTGTAAACTGATGGGGGAAAGAAAAGAATGCTAGTATTCTACTGACAGGAAAAATAATTTAGAATTTCAGTCTTTATAACCAAATTTTTTAAATAAAATATATCAAAGGTTCCCCAACCTTTCATTTCTGTAACAAAGTTGACTATCAAAAATATTAATATGAAAATTACATGTAAAAGACTGGTTACAAATATAAATTATATTCAACCACTTTCTCAAGACTTTGGAATATCAGGGAAAAGACTTTACAGCATATTATTTAGTTAGTACAGAACATTAAATAATTAAAGAAGAAAAGATTTTAATTTATTATATTTAGAAATGAAATAATATGGGATATTAAATAAATTAAAATGATTGAAAGAATATAAAATAAGGATTTAAAAAAGTATAAGATTAAGAAAAAATTTAATATTAAATATTGCTGAAATATGAATCAATTAAGAAATATGTACAAAAATATTTATATATTTTCTGGAATAAGAAAAACTGACAAATGAATTAAAAACATTTTAATTAAATTTTTATTTAAATTTAAAAAAATAAATTCATTTGTTTAATTACATTAACAGTTAGAAAAAAATTTTTTTGTAAATATTATATAAATGAATATAGTAAAAAATACTTTAAAATTTTATATTTAAATTCAATTAAAAGTTGATTCAATTTTTATTTTAATTTAGTATATTAGTTTAATTAAATTTCTTATAAATGCTTGAATAAATTTAATTTTTGTATTATTTTTTTTGAATAATTCCATTTACAAATAATGAAAAATTAAAGACATTTAACATTTCTATTAACTACAGATCTACAGAAATTTAAGAAGCTAAAAATTATTTATTATTGAGATGGAGATCAAATAAATATTTATCACATTTTATTAATTATAAATTATAAAAATTAATTCATTTCATTAGATTTAATCATTGTACTAATATTCTAAATTAATGAAATTTTATATGAAATTAGGTTAATTTAGTATCTTCACCATTATACATAGTATTTAATCTTAAATACTATGAAAATTACTGAGATAACCACAATCTTTATTTAATAGAGTAATTGCACTTCATTATAAATACTGTATTGTGATAGTAATAATAGAAAAAAATCTTTACTTTTCTAATATCTGAAATAGTTGTAGAAATTAGATTTTGAATACTAAATTTAAAAGGCATTTGATATATTATGTAGCTAGTAACTTCAAATAAAAATCTATTTTGATCTACAGTTTTATAATTACTTTCTATAAATTTAATAAAAAAAATGGAATCTAGAATATGACTTTGATGATTATATTTTTCATCATTTTAAAATAAATTAAAAAATTATTTAACTTTCACTATATAAAGAAAAATTGATTCCTGTAATTAGTTTGAACACAATAATGAAAACTGTTGTTTTATTTTAATTTTATGCACAATGTATATTATTCAAAGTGTTCATGCTTTTTATAGTACTTATTCATGCTTTTTATAGTACTTATGTATGTTTATGTATATATGTATAAATATATATATCTATATACATATATTGATATAATTATGCTTTTTCCTACTATCAATAATATATGCATATCAATATCACTGGTGGCAAGAAAAGGCACATAAATTAATACATTACTTTTACTATTTGTATTACAAAGAATAAATGTTCAACATATAAATAATATATTTAAAATGAATATATATTAAAATGAAATACTTTATATAAATATTTTTATACTCTGATGAAATTCTTCAAATAATTATTTTAGACCAAAATAATAATGATCTATAGACATTTATCATTTTTACAATAATGGAACAACAACAATATTTCTTAGAATAGATAAAATATATATTCAATATAGTATTTGACTTATAGTTATTTCTTTTAAGTTTTGATATTAAATGTCATCTATATTATACTAATTTTACTTTCTTTTCAAAAATTAATAATCAACAAGGTGAGATTTCAAATTTATCTTCTAAAAGTTATTTCAGTGATCCTAAGGAATAGTTGATTTAATAAATATTTAATAAAGAATCATCACCATTCATCATTTTAAGTGATAGGTGTCTCTTCATTTATATTTCTTTACTATTTATTATTTTAAATTTATTTTTTTCTGATCTTTTAATTATTTTTATATTATTTCATTCATTTTATCTAAATTACCTTCTGTATATTATTAATAATAGTTTCTATTAGATGATTCAGTAGTCCACATTATAGTTTTATTCTTTAATATTCTTGAAGAGGATAGTGATTAAAAAATATAGTTTTAGATTTTTTTATTAACACTATTGTCAAAGAAATACTATAAATTAGATGGAATTATATAGAATCTAGCTTTCATATATATTACATTAATAAATTAAATCATATAAATAATATTTATATCAATTCTTACTTATAGCATTTTTCAGAAAAAATTATTAGAATATTATAAAAGATTTTATCATCATCCTGTCTATATATGATTTCAATAGATACAATTAGTTAAAAGTTCAAATTTGGAAAAAGATTAATAAATTACTTTTTTCTTAGTTTATGAAAAATGTTACTATTATATTTCAGTTGGTCAGTCTGTCAACTATTGATCAATAACATTAATAAGAGATATTTGAACTATATCACATTTTATATATGAATAGAATTGATCCTTTTAATTAATTAAAAGTTTTTTAGTAGCTATTAGAATGTATATTTTATTATTTTATCATTGTAATAACCCAGTCTGTTATATTGTAAAAAACATTAATTACATTTTAATTGACATATTTTCAACCATCTACATGGTCTATATCAGCACAGTTTAATAAATATTTAGCTCTTTAGTAGTCATTTAGAGTGTCTGTATCCATGATATATCTGAGTGTCAATACACTATTTATTTAATTCATATTAACTTTAATAAAAGAGATATGATCAAGTTTTATTGTATAAAAAGTAAGTTTATTAAAATTTTAATTTATAGTATATGTAAACTTGACTTCTTTTATAGGTTGAATATTTATTTGTGTAAAAATTTTAGCATTCTTAATTTTATCCATCTATTATCTATATAAGTTAAATAATAAATCTATTTCTTATTATCCTGCAGATTGGTAACAATTGTATTATGTAATACTTAAGAAAAATTTAAAAATATATTCATTGTATAAAATTGCATTGATTTGTTGAAATAAAACAGGATACATCATTATATCCAGTCAATACAGTATTCAATTAATAATAAACAATTTCATATATTTAACAGAATATTTAAATTAATTCAGTTTATAAAATAAATCTGAAATTAACTTTATATGTAAATTAATAAAATTCAGAATTGTTTGAAGATCATTAAGATAAAGTAATAGAACAGATATTATACAATATTTTTGCTTTCAAGCATTATCCCAGTTATTTGGAGTCAAATTTGCATTTCTATTTTACTGAATTAATAGCAGGGTGATTTTTCATTCCTCCATAATTTTCTTCAAAGTTATCCATCAAGTCTTTTTTCTTCTATTTAAATTCCATCAAAAGATCTATTACAATTTTCTGGGAACTTTCTTTAGTCTTAGTTTTTTTAAGATAAAACTATTTAATCTGTTCTCACAAATCTTTTCAATATTGCATCATCATCTAGCATTATCTCTATTTATTTCTCATACATTTTTTTTTATTTGTTATCTTGATGTGCATTTCTGCCATATGCAATCATTATTTTTGATTTTTTTTGTATTCATCTCCAGACATTATACGTAGTTAACTGGACCAATGATCTGTATAATCTCCTCTTGAATCTTAATCATACAACATATGATAAAAATTATAGAATATAATAATATTAATTTTATGAATTTAACATATAACAATATTCCTGATTTATCAATTTCACATGGAAAAGTATTAATATTTCTTATAAATTTAAATATAAATATAATTTAAAGTCTATGACACAGTTTTTTATGGATACTTTCTGAAATGAAACTGGAACTATATAAATCTGTTAGCATAAATTCATCATAATTTGAAATTGTTACCAAAATTTATTGTATTAACAATTCATAGACAATTTCTTTTCTAACTTTATCAATAAGAAAATTCAGCATTTCAAGATAAAGAATTATTAAGAAATTTAATAATAAAATCAATCACCAGTTATGTTATGTAATTATATCAGATTTAAAAATTTTATATTAGAAAAGCATCAAGATTTTATAACTTTTATAAAATACAAAAGAAGTTTCCCAGCCAGAAAAGTACAATAAATATTTAGAAAGATTATCAAAAACTAGAATACTGGGAACACTGTTTTCTCTCATCTTTTCAATTATTGCAACTTCAGCAAATACTGCATCATTATTTAGCAAGAATAGATGATTAATAAAGAAGTTATTTTTCACTTTTATCTCTTATTACAGCAATGATGATTAATATCTATGAATGTGGCATTATTTAGTATATGAATTAGCCACTATATTCAAATTATTTAGTTAATATAACTAAACCAATGCTCTTGAAAAACTATACAATTTTATTCCCATAAAAATATATATATCAAATACAGGCTTATATGTAAAATTTCCAGAGAAACTGAAAATCTTCAAAATCATTTTTGCTGCATGATCATTCATATATATGAATGCAGAATCATTGATATATAGCAGTCACAAAAAAATTCCTCATGAGAGATTTGAAAAATCTATACATTTTTATCATTGAAAAAATTTGGGGAGTTTGATTCCCATACGCTTCTGTTAAATATAGCCTTGATTAGAAGATATATTATTAGAACAAGATTTATTAAAACCATTAAGTTTTTTGCAAATTGTATCAGAAAGTATAAAAGAATAGATGATTAAACTGTTAATAAGTACTTTTTTAAATGTTGAACATTTCCTATCATTATATATTTTGATAATTTCAATTTTAAGTCAATCATGATATTGTAATAATAGTAAAGCATTATTTTAGCTCAGATACCATCAGTTCCCATCAGAACTGACAAATATTTATTTTGTGATTTCTAATTGCAGAAAAAATCATCATCAATTCATTTAAAATATACATATATAATTCTCATCAGTTAGAAATATATTATGTAAAGATTTCATCATCACATAAATAATTTATGTAATTTACTAATGCATTACAATATTCTTTTGAATTTGAATTGGATAGTAGATAAAGTCAACAGACTTATGAGTACATTAATTTTTGATATCTATCAATATATATTTTATCTGTTCTTAAAAAAATCATTTCAAAAATATTTTGAACATCTTTTTCAGTAATTTTTTGTAATTGTAAATGCTTTTAATCATTAAATTTTCAAAAACTTTATAAAAGATATGGTACAGGAAGGAATAATCATAGAAAGATATTAGAATAGAAAGTGCAAATTATAGATTTCTTTCAAAGTTTCTTCTTCAAATAGAGATTGAATCAGAAATTATGCCAGCATTTATCATATGTAACATAGATACAAACATATTGATATTATTAGTGCAAATGTTAAAAGATTTAATAATCCTTGTTTAATGTCACTTCACTTAACATGATTTCACTATTAAGTCACAAGCAATAACTAAATTAATTAGTTAAAAAAATGGAAAAAGTCTTATTTTCTTATGATTCTACATAAGAGAAAATATATTGGAAACCTATAAGTTTTAAAAACTTGGATAGCCATATTTTATATCGGCATTAACTCAAATATACAATATTGTTTATGAATACTATGTGAAACTATACTGCAATAAAACAATTAGTAGAGTATGCCATATGAAAAAACTTCATCTTTCAAGCCATAGAGTTAGGAGCAAATCTAGGTCTAGGCTCAGTTTATCTATCTAACCCCAATATTAAATAAGGATTCATTGTATATTTTAGTATATATTAAAATATAACATGATAAAGACTTGATAACAAATGTATCAAAATTTACTTCTTATACTGATATTACTATTATCATAATAAATATGCTACTTTTTATTAAATAAATATTCCATTCTATTTTTTGAAATTTTAAGCAAATTCATCTTCCTTCATTTTTCAAATTTTTCTTATATAATTTCCTATATTTTTAGGACTCAATATTGAAATGCACTAATATTATGAATCATATTACACAAAGAATCTTTTCTTAAGATGTTCTAATAAATGAGAGATGAGAATTAATAATTCAAATACATTTATTCAATCACAAATTCCACTTATTTATTTTTTGAAATATAAATTTATATAATAAGTTATCCCTTCTTGAATTTAATTATTTTATCTTATCAATGTTAATTTATATTTTGTTAAATGAATTTCATATCAGCAGAACTTTCTCTAAATGCATCAGTATTCTTTTCAAATTCTTTTTATTGGAATTGAAATTGATTGAATGGCAAATTAAAAGAAAATAGACTTAGCATTTTAATGAAGTGTTAGTAGTATAGTACATTTGCATATATATATATTATGCAATATGTATTACAGTAGAAGTGCTTAATAGTTTCTTTTATAACTCAATCATTTATTTTGTTTCATTTATCATTTCTTACAAAATTATAGATAATGCATAAGTAATTTGAGATTAAATATGAGATGTATAGATGTTTTGAATTTAAAGATCTCCAATATTATCATATTTTTTATCATAGCTAATTATTTCAAGCTATATCATCTTAAGAATGGCTATGGAAACAAACTGAATACTCATTTAAAGTTGATGACAATATTATATATATTAGTTTTTGTGATTCACTTTTCTTATGACAACTTTTTTCCAGTGACATTATCAACAAATTCGTTAAAAGACCAAATTATTACATTGATAGAATATTTGACATTTGTTTTTAATTTTTGTGATCACTTCATTTAATAATATACATAGGCATAAAATAAGTAAAATTTTCCAGTATTTTTTGGAATAGTTTGCACTGTCCTAATTGTTATATATTCAACATTATGATTATTGTTTAGAATTTTATGAAAATTTTTATAATATACAATATACAACTATAATATAGTTAAAAATTGAAAAATATTATGTGGCATTTATCTATATCAAGTGTTATTATTTGATATTAATTTAACAACCTTTTTCATCTCTTTTTATTAAATTATGTTCACTATATATTTTTCTTTTCTATGCCTTATTGAAGACAGTCATTTCAATATAGAAATCTGATAAAATAGTCCATTGAATCATTAGGACAGCAATCAAAAGTTTATATTTGTTTTCATTAATATACATATTTATAATCTGAAGTCTGTTTAATTTCTAAAGACTAAATATTTATTTTTATTTTTAAAAAATACTAATATATTCAAATATTTTAAATTTTTACTCATTTTATATATTTTTAATTGATATTTTGTCATGGTCAAATAGTTTTTTTGTCTAACCTGTAATTTGTTGAATTGCTTGATCAAGATATAATTAATACAATAATACAAATATATATATATATATATATAAATCAGGTTGATATATTACTCTAGTATTGTGCATATATCTAGATATCTCTAGCATACTCTAGAAGCTTTTCATAAATAATGAACAAAAATTTTATAATATAATCTCTGTAAGAGACAACTTGATCCTTTAATATTTTCTGCATAATTTAATCTAATTTGATTCCCTTATCATTAGAGTAATCTGAAGCTTTCAAAAAAATCAGATCAATGAAGCTAATTTTTTCTATCAAAATTAGTTTTATACACTTTTAATTGAATATAATCAATTTTCAATAGATATTTATTTCTTGGATAGTATTTGTTTATTGATCATTTAGGCCTATAGCTGAATGAATAATACAATTTATTATTCATGAAATTTATAATATGGGATAATTGTGAAGAGTAAAACTTCCATCAAATAAATCAATTTTTTATATGCTGTATTTTTAAATAAGCAATTTATATCCTTGTTAAATAAGTTAATTTTAAATGTTGTAGTATAATCCTCCATCAACAATCATTTTATAATAATAATCAAAACAATTTGAATAAATTTTCTTTAAGTTATTAATTAGCAGTTTCAGAAATATAAATTTCATTTAATATTGTCACATTATTTTCCAAATTCTATTATAATTGAACTTCAAATCAAATAGCAGGTCCTTTAGTCTTTGCATTTAAGATAATATAAATGAATACATCCAATCATAAGTATCAGTTATCATTTTATTTCAAGACAACAAATACTACAAATCAAAATTATTAATTTTTAATAAGTTATTACTAAATCAATGGTAGATAAGACTGAAATGGAGATCCAAAATTTTTCCTATATATCAAATTTCATTCAAATAAATTAAATTACCAAATGTTCCATATATATAAAATTACTCCTATTTCATTACTTATTTTAATGTTCTGTAAAAAAAAATTGTTAAACTGCCAATCATCTGTACTTTTTACAAAATTTGAAGAAAAATATAATTTTATTGCATTAAACTAAATTTTTATGCCCAAAAAATTAAAATTTCTTAGATTCTTCTTGCTTACAAATATTTGTGGATCCCTACTTATAGTTGAAGAAAGCATTTTGATCCCACAACTGATGCAATTAGAAGCAAAAACTTGTGGGCAAATATTGGTATTATCATCTAGTTGGCCACATGGATAAGATTATTCTTCCATATGGAAAGTCTCCTGAAAGATCAAGATTAAATTTGTATCCTACAATTCAGATTTTGTCAATGCAGAATAGAGATCATTTGAAGATGTGAGTATCCTATGATGACTCTGAAATTCTTTACTATTCAATATCTAACAAAGATGAAAAGTGGCAGGAAAATAAAAATGAAGAAAGATAAAATCCTTATTATGCCTAATAACAGTGACTTTATTTGATGATTTCATAATAGTAATAGGTTGCTATCTATCAGCATTTAACCAATTGTAAAATTAGAATCTTTAATTATAAAATTGAAGATTTTTGAACATATTGTAAGTGAAATAATGTTCTTCACTTATTTTTGAATAATTGAATTTTATGTACTAATACATTGAAAATACTTTAAGTGCTAGTATCAAAAAAAATTCTAATATCTAAGTTACTATCCTAATACTAGCATTAAAATTTTTTCTTCCATCAACTATGAAGAGGCATACATCAATACGAAAATATTCAATTTTCCTGACGATGTTTTTTGTATCTGTCAAACAGTGATGCAAACACATCATCTTCGATTGGTATTAGAGAAAATATTTCAACTTTGAAGTTGTTCAGTTTGGGAATTATAATGGAGACAAATTTCTGTTTCAAAATTTGGAAAATAAATATACAAATTCTGCATATGCAATATTATAAAATGTGGCTAAAGCTATACTATTAAACAAAATCCACTAAGCCTCTAATCACATGCTAAAATAAACATAGTAATAAGTATGCTGTTCAGTTTGATTTTATTATTGCAATTTTCCAGTTCAAACATGTTCATTCATGCATGATCCAAAACTCAAATGTTCATAGCTATATAATTTTTTAGAAATAGTTGTATAATCACATATTAATAAGAATGTTTTGATTTAGAATGAAATTTCCTAAATATTGCTGAAATATTACATATTGGTTGCAAGACATTTTATATAACTTCTGTTGACTTTATATAGAATAACTTGCTTTTTGAATTTTTTTTAAATGCATATATATAACATTTATATTTTTTGTTGTGAATACAGTTAGTCCATTATTAATGTCCTGAATTACAAAAACTTAAATTTGGTAATCTTATTCCAGGTAATCTATTTAGATAATATATATAATTTAAGTGTATTCTGCTATGCTTGAATGCAAATCCATAATTAAAGACAAAATTTGCCTACAAGTTCTAGCTAGTTGTACTGTTTCTATTATTCCATCTAGGTACATTATTTCTGATTCAATTATATGAATTTTAAGTATTTTAATTAATTTATTATTATGTTAAAAAAGAAATATGTAAAAATATAATTTTCACTGAATGATTAAATAAATTATTTCCAAATAATGAATTGCTTTTCCAATGGAAAAACAATTCATTATTGTTATTAATAGAATTTTAATCATAAATTATATGTGATTTATATGTTTAGTGTTTCAAAATCAATTTTTCTTTATATAGTAATTTTATTTTGATAAATAAAAATCTTAAAAATAATATGATAGCTTAGTTTTAATTATCATTTTTTATAATTTAAGACAATGTATAGTCTATCCATATATTTGTAATTCTATACTGACTTCAGTGATATAAATTTATTATAATCTCAAAAAATTCAAAATATTATTTATTATTATTATATATCATTTCAATAAATATTTTGAAACAGATAATATTCACATAATTATTATGAATTAAACAAATTTTTATAAATCAATAACAACAAATATGGTATTTAAAAAAAAACTATTGAATGAAAAAGTTTATCTATCTTTAATATTCTTTGATTAAGATATTTTTGCCTGATTTTATTTCCCAAAAAGCTATTGAAATTTAAAATAAATATATTTTATGCAAACTTTTATTTTCAATTTATTAAAAACTTAAATTGCAAACAAAATGATTTGCATCATGCATTTCTTTTGAATTTAAAGTGGCAAATTATTCAACAATAAAATATATAGCTTAAATTATATATATTTTAAAAAAATTAAGATAATCTTTTTAAAACATATCTTGTTCAAAATATATATTTTATCTTTTTTATATTAATAAAAGTTATTGTATTAATTTAAAATTATATTTTTCATATTAATAAAAATTAGTAACTCGTGCATATTTTAATCTGCATTTCACTTCTGAAATTTAATTTTAGCAATAGTCAAAAAATTATATATGCATATTAATTCAAAATATTGTTGTCAGAAAAGCATTTAATGTAACTAAATTTTCAATTTGTTTGTTATCAAGAACATATTGAATCATCAAACTGATAATAAAATGAACCTAATATTTGCCAAATTTTCTCTTGATATGAATAATGGAAATTTCAATCAGTTGAAATAATTTTAAACTTTTAGCACCATCTCATAATTCAAATATTTATTAATGATTAAATCAAAAAGTGACACCACTTTATAAAGTTTAACTGATGATCAAATACTTAACTTCTGTTATAAATTCTTTATTCCATTTCAAAATATAAATAAATACAATAAATTGATTATATTTTTTACCTTTTCACAAAACTATAGTATCATTTATCATTAATTTATTCACTTAAATTTGTTTATTAATTGCTGATTATTATTATATAATTTCAAATGTGATATTTTGAAAAACAAATTTTTCAAAATTTTTAAATTATTTGATCTATTATAGATATTAATTACTTTCATTCATGTGCTAGTTTAATTATTCTAATTATCTATGAACAGAGAATATTGATTTTCTATAATATTCTAAATTTTTTTTAAAATTCAATAATTTTAAAATAAAATATTTGTGAAATTTAAAGGATCTATCTTATTTTCATTTATATAAAATTGAAATGATATCATTTTTTTATCATCAATTTTATTTAGAAATCATTTATAAAAACAATGAGTATGCATTTTGTTTCATTAATTTATTAAAATTAAAAATAAATTTTAATATATTTGATATAATAACATATAAAGTATAATTTTTTAAATATTTTAATAATTTTATTTTTCTATATTATCAATACTGATAGTGAAGTATATAAAATTTATTTCAAGTGAATCTTAAAAAATTTATTTATTTCAAAGTTTTTTCTTAAAAAAAAGAGATTTTTGAAATGTTCTGAAGATTTAGATATACATACCTTTCTAAACACTTCACATACAACTTTTTTTATATAAAAAATAATTTATTTTCTAAATAATTTGTATTTTATTGATATAAATTTATTGAAAATTAGTTTTAATATCAAAAGAAAAAGAAAAGAAAAATGAATTTAAGCATAAGTATTGATATATTAAATTTTCTTCATTCAAATAATTCATGCTGAAAAATTAATTTCAAATAAATAAATAATTAACTTAATATGCAGGTTTATTCAACTTATTTCTAAAGCAATGATATTTGTAACCAATTTTTTACATTTAGTCAACTCTATTGACAGGTCTAAAAGGGGTACAGATCACAATATACTGCACATAAATTTGCTTCCCTTGTGTTCTTGAAGGAATGTCATTGGGCTACATTTTTATGTAGAAAAATAAATTTTTTTTATGATTCATCTATACTGAATTCATGGAAAACTTAAATTTATATATTTTTAATTAAATTCAATAAAAATTAGTTTCTTTAAACTAATATTTGGTCTTTAAAATTTAACTTTCTTAATTATAATGGATTTCTAAATTTTATAAATTGAAATTTAACTGTTTATTTAATAATAATTATTTAGATTATAAAATCTTTCTTCATAAGTAAAATCTTTAGAATAAATTAATATTAATTTGATTTTCTTCATCTAAAAATAAACTTGGATGAATTGCATCATGCCATAGTTAGAACATTTTTCATTCTATGCTTCAATTAAGGAAACTGATATTTTGTATACTTATATTGGATAAATGATTTAATATAAATTCAACAATAATAAACTTTGATGAAGCATTTAATAACAAAACTATGGAGTAAATTTTTTTATTCAATATTTTGAATTATTATTTAAAAATACTAATATTGGATTTTAAATAACTTAAATGTTTATGACATTACATAAAATATTTACTTCTTAGAAAAATTTTCCATAAATGAATGTAAAAAATCATTTGTTAAAAAGATATCATTATATATGTATGTATAAAAATATATATATTGTATATTTATTGAAATTAATCTATATTTCAGAAAAAAAAATTTTAATTATAAATTCCATGAATGATTTGCAGTATTTAATAAATTTAGTTCTTAATTTTTATTTAAAACAACATTCTTGATACAAGCTCACAAGGGTGCAATATGTGAAACATTTTATTTTAAGGTACTTAGCCTATCATTCTATTTAAAAATAACCTTCAGGGTTTTCCCTATCCTAAATTAAAACTGTTTCCCACCACCATTTTTACTAATATCAAAAATAACATTATATATTTATTTATTTATTTATATTTTTTAATTGTTCTTAATCTGTAGCAAATAGAAAATTAATAAAAACTGTTTATAAGGAAAACCCTGCATGGTGTAAATTTTGCAATTTTTCTGATTTGTTCTCCACATTTTGTCATTAATAAGTAATTCTATTTATCTTTTTTTTGAAGATTTAATTATTCTTACATTTCCATGGAATGAATCATATAATGAAGTTATAGATTTTACAAGGTTAATAATTTGTATCTCATGATTAAAATATAATATCAAGCCTCAAACCACAACTGCCTGAAAATACACAGACAGCTTCGACTGCTACCAACTTGGTAGTAGGTGGTTAAGATTTCTCCTGAGAAATAAATATGAGAAAAGAAAGCTTGATGAATATAAGAATACCTAATATTTATTAAAAATAACTTACCTGTAAAAATTATTATGATAATCGTTGTAGCTACCCAAGGCAGTCATGCAGCCCAAGGCAATGGCATAAGAAAAAAAAATCTGTGTTCCAGCATCTATCCATACCTAAGAGGAATTAATAAGTTTAAAATAATATAATTCAGTTATGATAAAAAAAATCAAATTTTACACAGCATAAAGCAAAAATAAATTATTGATAAGCCAAAGCAATATCATTTAGGTTACACAGTGGTATTCAATGGAGTGGATGCACAGCCAATTTCACAAGTGAAGTTAAATTTATAATAAAATGGTGTAACAAAATTTCATTCTATTTATTTTTAGTAGCCCAAGCATTGATATCCTTGGCCAGTGCTAAATTGGCTCATCTGTAGAGCCAATCCTGAAGTCACAGAAAAATACAATAATAAGATTAATAAGACAAATCATTAGCAATACAATATAATAATAAATAAAATTATTATATAATTAATATTATACAGGATACATAATAGAAAAAAGTATTATGATTAGCACTCCTTTAAATAATGAAATGATATTTTCTATATTTATAAATTGTTTTTAAATAATTCTAAATAAATTCAAAATAAAAAATCCTTTAGTTTTCTATTAAACACTTTATAATTAAACTTTCTACTATTCAGCTTGTGTTTAATATTATTGCTTTTGTTAATTGGATGAAATAATTATTGAATAAGCTTAATTTCATGCATTTCAAAATGTAACTGACAATATAATGATTTTATTCATCTACTGTTTATTATTTAGAATAACAATAGCACTATTGCAATTCTAACATCTGATGAATAAAATCTATTTGCTAATCAAGTTTTTCTAATAGTATACATTACTGATAAATTTTTCTTACATACATACATACATATGTATGTATGTATTGCATATTATATATATATATGTAAGTCTGTAAGACTGTATATATATATTGTATATATATATACAGTCATCATATATATATATATATATGATGACTGTATATATA
>WUQG02147781.1:0-23816 GCA_011317285.2 Androctonus mauritanicus | reverse complement strand
GGTTATGACTTACCGGGTTAATAAAGAGTACAGTATTTCCTACTGATATCAAAAATAACATTCATTTATCAAAAAAAAAAAAAAATATATATATATATATATACAACTATATATATATATAATGTTGATAGGTAAATTGTTATTTTTATAAGATAAAAAAAAATCTAAAACACGAAGATAGTTTTAGGAAAAGTTTGCTATTCTTATTCTTTTGTATCCACTCTAACTCTCGGAATTACAACACTTGTCGATTATCCGAACTGATGGAGAACACGATGCTTAGAAAATCGATTTTTCGGATAACTGGAAAATTGTCTTTTGAACAAATGCATTGTGTTAAAATATTTATTGTGAAAGATTAAAAAAAAATTATTTTGATATATAAATTGATTAATTTTTATTAGAATACATCATTATTATTGCTTAAATTATGCATGGAAAATTTACAAAATCTTCGTGGTAAATTTATTCATTTATCAATTACAATCTTGAAAATCTCAATGGAATGAATATGTTTATCAAGTTTTAAGAATTCAGTTTTATTTCATCGGATATTATCATAAATAAAAGGGTGTTCTTGCTCCGATTAGCTTTCGCTAATTTATGTTTATAGTCATTAATTCTTACCCAAATCTGCAATTTCTGAGTCGTTTTATTTAATAAATATCAACGTAATTTCAGAAATAATCATTAATGTCTTGGTTAAATTGTTATTTTGAATTTTATAGCAGCACTTCAAACATTTGATTATAATTTAAGAATATAAAAAATGAAATAATATTCTTATTTTTTTATTAAAAAAATAAATTCACTATTTCTCTCTAAATGAATAAAAAGAGTTACTATAACGATTAAAAGTTTGATAATCTTTATATACATTATATTATTAATTTGAAATAAGAGCAAATAAATGAGCTGACCTAATAAAATTCTATAAAACTTTTAAAGGTGTCTAATATCAGAAATCAATATTTTATAAAGTAAGGATTTGCAATTTTATTTCGTTTTTTTAATTTCATTATATTTTACAAAATGTCAGTTTTCTATATGATTAGAAAAAATTATTCGGTTTAGTTAATTAATGTCTGTTTTCATTGCAGTAAATTAATATAAATTAAGAAGTTAATTGCAATCAAGTTTTCTTCTTCGTAAGGGATCATCGAAGTTAATGCGATATCAAAAAAAAAAGACAAAAATTAATTACCGTTTACTCATCAGTTTGATCATGGCGAACGAAGAGACTAAAAACAATTAAAAGAAGAAGAATAGCGGAAATATCTAAAGAAGCCATCTTTAACGACCCTTGACAACTGACACCAACATCTGCTGAAGACTTAAGTTAGCGAAGGTTTTCCTTTATTATTTTTTCTGTTGTATTTTATTTTTTAGGCTTAATTTAAGGATTATATCTATTTACAGTCGTCTTCTGTTTCGTGTGAGAAATTTATTTCGAATATTTTGTACAAACTGACTGATAAAGTCTTATATTTCTTAAATTTTATTCAAAATCATATACTGTAAATAATTTTTTTAAATTATTTTTTAAATATATTGAATTTTTCGCCTAGAAATTACCTATTAATATAATAAATATAGCATTATAATATTTTATGCAATCTTATGGAATATTGTGTGGAATACAAAAATTTTTACCGTGAAAAGTGTATCAACTTGAGTAAATATTTGATTCATCAGCTTCTTGAAAGGATAACATTCAATGAACAGAATTATATTTATTATTAATTAATTATCAATCTTTCCAGTATAGCAATAAAACAAAATTTTTGTTTACAATTTAAATTACCAAAGTGTATGCATTTTTTTTAAATTCTCAATATGTTAAAACAAAAAAAAAAAAAAAAAAGCTGTTTTCTGATTAGAGTAAAAGTTTTATGTTTACAATCACCTTATATATAATTTATATAAGAATATACTTAAAATTTAATGGCTCTATTATATACAATATTTAAGAGATTATAATAACTTTTATAATGATAACATAAAAACATAATAATAAAAATAAAATAACCGAATATTTTTCTGTTCTATTATTAATTTATGCAAATTGTTTGATTCGCTTAAATATTTTATTATTTATGCACTCGTATATTCATTCTTCTTCACATAACTGTACTCGCAAATCACTGTTACGTTTGGCAGCATCAGCATCCCTAGCATCAACAATATTTATATTTAGAACAGCAAATTCTTGTTTTATTGATAAAAATTTGTCCTATTTTTCAGTTTAAATTTCTAAAATTTTATTTTCAAAAAATAATTTAAAAATTTATTTATTTATATTAATATATGTACTTTAAGAATTTTCATGTACAATATTATTATGTTTTTTTTATTAAAATAAAATATCAGAAAATTTTAACAACAATTAACATATTTATTTTTTAAATGAAACTTTAAATTACAGTTGTTTTAATTTTTAAATGTTTTCTAAACTTTCTGAGTGGCATTTAATTAAATTTATATTATGAAATAATATTAAATTTAAACTTTATTGCTTTATTTCGAGCATCTTTAAATTTATTTAATTAGTTTTAAATTATTAATGAACAGATTTATTTATATGAGTCTACAAATGCAATTTTTTTTTTCAAGAAAATTACGATTATATTAGTGAAGTTAAATCAATGAAGTTGAACTCTTATATCTTACGTAGTTATAAAGAACTGAAATTTTGTGAAATATGAAAAATTTGTTAAAAATTTGATTAACTGTAGATAACAATCTTTTATCAGATTTTCGTTTAAATGGATAGAATTAATAAAACGTTCATCCCTGCGCTAATAATGTTGATAAAGATATTTGTTAATGAAATGTTTACATTCTCATCACGTTTGTCAGCGTGTTGTTGCATAAAATTGGATAGCACTAATTAGAAGAATTAGTAATATAGCAAAAGGTTATCCAAAGTGACAAATCATTGAAATGTTAAATTTAATCATTAAAACAAAAAATATCAAAAGAAAAATTTTAAATGTCTGCATCTTGGAAAAATTGAATAATAAAATGATATTATATAGCAGAATACAGTATATGGCTATTGCATTTTTATTCTATTTAAAAAGTATTCTATATAATAAATTAAGAAATATCTTTTGAAAAAAATGTTGTTTTGGTAATAAAAATTCCAATTGTATTTATATAAATATATTGCTTGAGAATTCAGGAATTCTTCAAAATGGATTTGAAAGATTTAAAATTTACATTTCTATATCGAACTTTCAAAAAAAAAAAAAAACTCAGAGATATTGAATTTAAACTTATATAATATTTATATAAATTTAGAAATGAAAAATTTTGTTGTGCTTAAAGTAAATCCGATCAAATTTATTATTTATGCATTATACAATTTCTTCCCGTCTCTACCGACAAAATTTAGCCAATTTCCGTGTTAGTTCTTTCGAGAGGATTTATGCATTAAATATATAGAAGATTTTCACTTTATCATGAAAATCCCACAAGTAGGATTTTAAATAAATTTATGAAAACAATAAACAGATTCATGCATATAGGTTAACTTGCAGAAACCAAGAGTAATACCGGCGAAAATCATCTTCACCTTTCTGAACTTTATAGCAAAGCATGAAAAAGAAATAGTTTTTCTAGAATTTCGCTTGCCATAAAAATGTCAAAGGAGAAAACCCTCTCTATTAAAACTAAAGTACAAATCAAAGTTAGATATTAAAACAAAAATGGAAATTCTCCGGGATTATAAATTTTTTTACTAGATTCCACTTTGTCCTGGAATTTCAACAATTAAATAATATTTTTATTTTCATTATAAAAATTAATTCATTTTTTATGCTTTTATTGATTATTTTCTTAATATTTTTCTCACCAAGAAAAATTGATATAATTCAGTTTAATAATTTTAATCCCTTCTGAAAAATATAATTTATTTTAGTGCCATTCTGTAAAAAATTTTTTGAAGCGCACCATTGGAGAAATAATCTAACAAATAAGATACAGTCGAGCGCTACATTATCCCAGGGGATTTTTTTCCTGCCAAACTTACTAATGTTTTATAAGAGTTGATGAGTGTCTTCTTCATATACCGTTGAGAAAGTATGTTTTATAGACTCTCTTATTAAATTTTCTACTGATATAATATTATAGGATAGTATGGATACCATCTAAAGGAATTATCGAAAGCCTTGTCACTATTACTGTAATAATACCACATGAGATATTCTAGCTTTAAAAATTCTTTCTCTTTTCATATTTCTTGTAAAATTTTACCTTTTTAATCAAAAATAAATATATTTTTAGAAGATTTTTCATTAATCCACAAAAATGTTTTTTTAACACTTTTATGGATTTACAAAATTGCAAATACACTTTTTTTTGTGTTTGTTCGCTTTTAGATTATAAAAAATATGATAAAATTATTAATTAAAAAATTATTATGAATCTTTAAAAAACTAATTTACTTTAATTATATTAGTATTATTATAATTATATTTTAATAAAATTCGAAAGTTTTTATATTAAATATATTTTCCTATTTTAACTCACGCAGATAATTTCAATTTTTTCAACTAATAATTTCTAATTATTAAGAATTCATTAATTGTAAATAAGAAAAAATTATACTTACATCTAAAATAAGGTTTTTTTAAAGGCAATCAGGGAATAACCTACTAATTTTAACACCAGTTTTAGTCTTTAAAATTCTAGTGCTCATTATCACTAATTTCCGTCCTCGTGTATTTTATCCTTTGGGAATGAAAACATTATAAAATATCTAACAGTTAATTATGTTGTGATTTGAAGTGAAAAACCTCTATTTTGCATTTTTAATCAAACAAATTAATAATACAACGTGTTTTATATTCACAAAGCAAAGTTCTTTTCCAGATTTAATATCAGAATTAAGAGAAATTATTAAAATATTTATTTTTTTAATAACATAAGTATTTTTAAACTTAATAGAAAAACAATGAAAGATTAAAAATTAAATCTATAAAATCTGTCTATAGAATGCAGTGTATGCCTATCTGTTCCGCATAAGCTCCCACACTATTTGACCTGCATCCAACTGTTTGATACAGTTGATAGAACCAAACTTCGATAGAGACTTCGCTTGATCCAAAAAGTAATATAGGCTTTCTTGAGTCGAGATCGCCCCACGAGATGGGACATTTTGAAGTCGCATCGAAAATACGTATTTAATTCCTTCAAAGTTTTGTTCGAGTTCGAGTATCATAGTAGCACCGGTATGACATTATCATAGCATAACAGTGAGTGACATCGTAATATATTATCAATGTATGACGACATAGTGCCGTAACCGTGGTGATGATACAAAGTCGTCACGTTATCAAGATGATGTCATTCTATCATAATATGTTGATTAAATCAACATTAAAATTGGGCACAAAAAGCCAATGAATTCCAAATGCTATAATAAATAAATTGTATAGTAAAATTATATTTCTGCATGATTCATTGTCAACTTATAATCCGTATAATTTATAAATTCACGATCCCGGCTTGTTGAATCCCATTCTTCAACCTTTGTTTGACGCATGGTTCGACCTTACTATGGATGGCGAGCTCTAAAAGTGGTCACTGTCAAAAATATCTCATGAATGATTCAGCGGCTTAATTCACATTAACTTAATCTATAAATTCATTTAAAAATCAATTTAAATTTTTTATTACTAACCAAAATGCTGAAGTCATGGTGGCATAAGAGTTATCTTATAAACTGTATTATGTATCTGAAATTCTCAAGCAACTCCGAGTATTCTGACAATTATTTATATTATTACTACAATAAATAGGATTTAATATTAAATTTTTTATGTTAAGCTATATTTTGGGATAATTTAATGAAAATTAAATACTATTTTAGAAAATATTGATTGTTTATTTTTCTAAGTTTTTGATATAGACAAATATAGAAAGTGCTTCGCTAGAAAAATCTTTAGTTGTTATAATAATTTTTTTTTATAAAACAAACATGTTTAAAACATCTTGGATTGATAAGTTTATAATCAAAACCAACTACTATAATCTAATCTAATCACAATATCTGATATTTTGGAATAAACTAATACAGTATTGCTTTCTTAATATACTTATTCTATATAATTAATTATTTACATAATTCTCTACATCTTTAATTATTTAATTAAAGATAAAAAGAATTAAATCATATTATTCCTCTTTTAAATACAATACTGTATTACTAAATTTATACAGGGTATATATGTATAAATTTGTATCAAATATTTTCAGAAACATCTTGATAAAACAATAAAAAAAGTCTATATAAAAATATATCCGAAAGAGGTTCTTTAGTGAATGATAAGTAGTTTTATATTTCTGAAAATGTTCCTAAAATACCTCTGTACAGAAGTGAATTGGGATTCAAATTTGAGTGTGGAAGAAATTTAAACGACTTGCTTAACAATAGTCTTGGTACCAGTACTTAAAACTGTGAGAAACTTAGCCCATGTGGAATTTTTCATATTCTCCACACAGTCAATCCTCTATTGTCCCTGCAATAAAATCAGCAGAGAGTCCAAACCGCATACAAGTTTGATAGAGTTGAAATATTTTAGAAATATTGATAAACATATTTTAAAAATAGGCAACATTATAAACTTATATGCATTCGTGGGTACCTGTTAAGTTTGTTGCAGAGATATTCTATGACTATTCCAAAAGTACAAATTCATTACTCAGTAAGGACACCTGTTTATATAAACTTTCAGACTTCCATTTCTTTCGAACATATGTTTATACAAATTTTTTTTCATTTTTCAGAGGATCATGTCCTGAAAATATTTGATATCAATTTATATATTATATATTTAGTATGTATAAGGAATTCAAATATATATAAGAATTAATTTTTATGTCATTGTTCAAATTTGTTTTATATACAGTAGTTTTTTATTGAAAAAATAGTAGAATAATATGTATAAATTAACAGAAAATATCACTTAAATATTCATCCATTTAAGACGAATTTTCTTTTGATGATCCCCTTATTAGTTTAATTACTCCAACAGAAATAAATTTACTTTAGTAATTTAAGTTTTAAAGCGTTTATTTAAGTAATATTGACACACTTTTAGTAATGTAATAAAAACAATAAATTGATTAGATTAAATAAAAAATAATAATAACTTATTTAATTTTATTCAAATTTTGTGATCTTTTTAATTGGAATAAAATATTAAAACAGAAAAATCTTTGATAAAGCTATAATAAATTTTTTAATTAAATTATAGATATTATGATACCGAAAACTAAAAATATTTTCTTTTATGCGCTGTTAAGTGAGTGATATTTATTTTATTAATTATACAACTATAGAAAAGTGATATTTATGATAATAATGAAATTATTTTTCACAAGTCAAAAGCGTTTATCTATCTTTATGTTCAATCAATCTATTAATGAACGTGATAACTGCATCAAAATGAATTAATTAAATGTAATCAATGTCATAATGGCATTAATAAAATTGCTTATATTTTAATAGAAAACTGGAAATTTATAATATCGGGCCACTAATAGCTTTCAAAGATTTTTGTGTTTTACTATTTAAAAAATTTATTTTTCTACTTCAGCATGCATTAACTAGATGGCGGTGTGAGTAAATTTAGTTTACTTATAAATTTGTTATCGTGATAGTGATTTTCTTTTTTTACGGTTTAATTACAGAATATTGAACAAATAAAAATAACTATTCGACAATTTTATTTATAAATAAACAGAATTTCCTTATAGGTTTAAAATTTTTAAAAAACCTATACAACACAATGCGATACAATGAAAAGATAAAATTTAGCTTCTTTAGAAAGAATATTAAATTTTAATTTTTAATTATATAAATTATATAAAAAAATTAATTTATATATATGGAAGTTTCTTTTTAAATGAA
This sequence comes from Androctonus mauritanicus, assembly GCA_011317285.2. Lineage (NCBI taxonomy): Eukaryota > Metazoa > Arthropoda > Arachnida > Scorpiones > Buthidae > Androctonus > Androctonus mauritanicus. The sequence goes on along the minus strand of WUQG02147781.1, from coordinate 15,898 downwards.
TTTCTATTAAAACGAATGAATGTGGGATGTTAAGCACATGTAAAATGATCAAAAGAAGTTTGTTCCTGTTATCTGCTACACCGAAAAAGAAAATGTTTAATCAGTATATTTTTTATACCGTAAATAACGATAGAGAAAATGCTGTTAAGTTTAATATCTGACTATTTAATGCAGTACAAATTAAGTTACCTTCTACTTTAATACAAATTAACTCGATCAGAATAGGAGATTACTTTTTGACCTCTAGTGAAAGGTGGTAAGTTTTTGAGGCAATTTTCGCATTAACGCTTTAGTTTGTAAATAAACTATTTATAAAATTTGCATTATTGATAAATAAATAAATGTTAATCATCAGTTAATAAAATATTAATGCTAGCAGAGCGTAGATACGATGTGGATTGTTTTAAATATGCAGAGATGCAATCTATTAGAAGGGATGTTCTTAATTTATAGTAGTAATCTGTATGAAATTCGTGCACGGAATATAATCGACCCATATTGATGCTAGATACAAGTTAATTTCGGTTTTAATGTGTCTGACATGACTAAGCACCGAACCATTGAGACAATTATCATGAAATGTCATTTCTGTTCTGTTGTGCAATATATTATTCATGTACAATTTATCATTCGAGAGAAATTATAAATTTTTAAAATTTTACTAAAAATTTATATATTTTAGTTTTTAATTTTATAATTCGTATTATAGAAAGCATAGGTAACTATAATGTTTTTAACGCTAGTTTTAATGTTTTATCAAGTATTCATACGTTCTAACTAGTGTTTCGTTTTAAAATATAGTATATTTTAATTTCGGTATCAAGAAGTGCAGACAGTAAACTAAGTAGAGTAGCCATTAATTATCTCTTGCTACGAGAATCATTATAGCGAATATTCATCACAGACATAACATTTTCAGATTAAATGCTTTTAATTTGATATTTATATTCGAAAGAAATATTCTGTTATATAATATTTTTTTTTCGAAGAATGTCAAATCTGAAGTGTCAGATTCAATTAATAAAAGAATTAGAGCAGTTTGAAAAGAGTAAAAATCAGCCGGAAATTATAATTTTTCCTCTCCTTTTCTTCTGTAGACATATTTATAAAAATCGCATCGTTCAACCTATTGTGATAAAATTTGGCATAAAGATATTTCTGAGTTTTGTTATTCTCTTGAAATTTCAAACAAAATAAAGGGGATAGGGAGAAAGTTGCTTTCTATAAGCATCTCAACACATTGCATCATTCAAATGATTTCGATCAAATTTAGAATATAGATCTAGGTGTTTTTAACCCCTATAGATAAGATGACAGAATATACTTAGCGTATCATTATCAGCAACTAAACAGATTACTTCGCGAAACGACTGCTTGAGCCCATCATAGGAGTCATCTGTAGTTCCCTGGGCACCCACAGGCTTGCTCGCATTCGTATTTATTTTTATTTAGTTTCTGTATCTTTGGAGTGGGCTATAAGACTGTTCAAAGCACCTAGGAAAAGGATACTGAAAAGGATCAAAATACAGATACTGTTTACTCAACAGATCTAAATATACGTCTGTTGAGACAATCACTCATGAGAACTTCTACACAATCGAAAAAAGAGTAAAAAGCATTTATTTCATAATAATTTAATGGACGTATCAGAATATTTTCGTTAGAAAACCTTATTAGAGAAATTGTTTTCACCTAAAAAAAATTAAGTAAAGCCATTACAAAAACTATTAATAAGCACTTTGTAAAAAGAATAAATCAAAGGAATAAGTATTAAGGACATTGAATGTTTGATATAATTTAGAAGCAGTTAATTGGTTGGCAGTTTGATATATAAATAAATAATAACGTCAGCATGAATTTCCTTTAAATTGGTAGCAAATATCCTATTTTCGCTGTATTTATTTGTTAGCTTATTTTTTTAGATTACCTTCCCAAAGGAAACTGAGACTTCTAAAATCCCCATATATGCTATCTATACTTCACTAAATTTTGAACTAGTAGACAACTAGTTGTTTACTAGTTGTTTCGAGCAGTAGACTTTTATGAAATTCTATTGGGATATGCTACCATTTATTAAAAATGATCTCTATGCCATATTTTTTAATTCTGTAACTTCACTATTTAAAAATAGTGATATTAAAACTTCTGAAGTATATACTTAATATATTTTAAACTAATTAATGAATTTCTATGAATTTACCAGGATGATTGTCATTGAAGATGCTCTTAATGACATATCAATGAATCCTGTTGCTTCAATCATTCAAAAATGACGGACATTCAAACGTTTCAAGTTTCTCTCTATTTGAACTATTTGATAGATTATTATGAAATTCAGTAAAGAGGTTATGCATTAATGATGACTTGTATGATGTATATTTCAGTTCCTTATCTTTATTCATTTCAAACAAAGGACATATTCAGAAGGTAGATTATTAGTTCTTTCCAGAATTGCTTTATTTATATGAAATATATATAATGTTTTTGTATATATATTTTATTAATTATTTATACTTGCAAATAACAATAGTGTAATTTAATCAAATCATTTACTCGATTAAGATTATTTTTAAAACATTTAATACTAGAAATATTTATTTATTAATCAAAAATTGGATGATGTTATAAAGTAAAAATAATTTGAGACCGAATGTGTTAAAAAATTATATATGTGTGCTGTATTCAATATATAAAATAATATTTAAAAATATCATTAGTATAAAAACATTTTTAATTTATTATTAAAAATCAGTTTAAAATGTTTTTATATTAATGAAAATATAAGATTCATTAAAGAATCTTATATTATCTAATCAATTAAAACAAAATCTTTCACTTTTGAATTATTAGTATTATAACATTGAAGTGATAGATATTAGTTACATGGCGAATTCTACTTTTATATTATCTCCGAATTTACTGAACGTCGAATAAAACAGAGTTATAAAATCATTATTTTATTTTTTCTATAATATCTTTTGAATAATAGGAATTTTTTATGAAATTCAACAGGAATGTTATTTCGTTCAAATAGTGTAAACTTGATACTATATATTTTTAACTCTATCTTCAGCTATTTAAAAATGGTAAGCATTTAAACTTTTGAGCTATCATCGATTATCTTTTATAATTGTTTGTTTTCAGTCTTATAGCATTTAAAAATGCGGACGATCAAATTTCTGAAATGTTTTTTCTTGAAAACTTTAGAACTAATTGATAGAATTTTTAAAAATTCAGTAGATATTATACTACTAAAGATGATCTTCAGGCAGTACATTTTAATATTGCATCTCGATCAATACAAATCGGCGGACATACAATTAAGAAAAATAAAAAGAATAAATTATATCCAAAACTGCTTTTTTATGAAAATAAATTATTTGTAATTATCGAATTTAAAATTCTGTTTGAATAGAAAGACAATATTCAAATTAGCATTTAAACTAACAGTATAGAAAATGTTCTTTGGTTGTATTACTCATTTATCATACAGCAAAAGAGTATTTTTCATTTGCTGCTTATCAGTACTGTGTATTGTTCGTTTTGCTGATAGTTTAAATTTTAAACTTCTCTATCAAATCTCCTAAATATTCTATATTCATGCTTGAAATGTAAAAAGCACTAAAATATTAAAAAATAATGTAAAAAGCTTCTGTTTATCAATTGCTTTATTAATTAGTAACCAGATACGCAAAATATGAAACTGATATTAACCGGTTAAAAAAACAGATAACTCTCAAACTGATAATCACAGGTATGAAAAAACAAAACTGGAATTTAATTAAAAATGAAAAAATGAATGTTACATGTTTCGAGTATAGTTTTAATTCGAAAGTCAGTACTAGTCTACATTAAATCTAATAATGTACAAATAAATTTAAATGTTCAATAATAAATTTGAATGGAAAATTACAGAAAGTAGAAACAAATCTGAAATTCAAATTAAATGCATTACAGTTTGGAACCAGAGTTGAATCTGAAATTAACATCTAAGTTACAAAGTTTAAATGGATGTAGAATTTAAAACACAATTAATTTTTCAATATGGAGAATCCTTATTAAAGCAACTGTAATGTATTTCGTTATTGTTTAACAAATTAAACAGAAATCACTATAGGTATAAGTGCCCTGCAAATTTTAAGATTGAATATTAATTCAGTTTCTGATAATTATCTATCACCGGATTGTATACTTAGTTGGGAAATGGTTTAATTATTATCAATCATTAAGTATGTATTCTATTCCCGTGAATGTTATCATCGAACGTATTTCCTTTGAAATGTGGCAACAATAAAGGAATTAAGGAAGGCGAAATTCCACCATTACAATAAATTTAATTAGCTGTTTATGGACTACAATTAGTCAGAGACACATTCGCTTCAATTAAACCAATATGCATTATAACTTCCACTTGGATCTATAACCAGACTACGATAAGATCGACAATATGTTTAAGAATGTAATTTTAATATTATATCATCTTAACAATACTTATTCCAAGCCAAGAAACTTACTTTCTAGAATGATTTGATATGCATGAATTAGATTTGTAAAATTTCAGACATATATTATGATGAATATATTAATCAATAAATAAAATTTATGAATGAGATCGCAATACTGTATTAATAAAATTAGAAGTGCGTTTTTTCATAATGAAATCGTATTTCAGAATAGAATAAACTTTGAAGCCAATGTATTGTGAAATAGGGAAACACTGTATTTTTGATAACCTATATAATAAGTTATATTTCACTGTACAGCTCATCTTTTTTATTAATATATCTCATTGTAATTCCGACTAATCAATTCATTCAGAATTCTTTTATTCATGATGTGCATTATTCATATATAGTAACTTGTAGATTCATTAATGATTTACAATATTTTTCCAAGTTATTGTTAGTGTACTGTATATGCAGTACGTTAAACCCCCGTTGCATAGAACAGATTTTCTTAATAAAACAAAAAAATGTATAATAATCGAGTCCGAGTTGCTATATATCTCCATTATAACCTAAAAGACATCGTCGAGTGTATCAGAGACTCATTTCCATAATATAATACGTATCTATATATCTCTGACAGAGGGAATTCCCATTATCATGCCTTTTCTGATGGTTCCTTTATGTCTGGTTAGATATTCAAGAAGAGCAGACACTCCTTCGTCGCTCAGTCATATCATCTATTTATATGGTAGGAAAATTTCTGTTGGAATTTGCTGCTTGATAAATTGCATCAATTTCCTTGAATTACTTGAATAGTAATGTATTAGGTACTCTAAAAGTTCTTCGAGTTTAATTTTTACAATAAAGTAACTTATAAGATTTTTTTTATTTTGTCACCTTATAGTTAGTTTGAAGCTTGTAATTAGTTTTTAGAAGTCTTCCATCTTAAATGATTTCTATCAATACTTTCGTAAAAATAACTGAACTTTCCTGATATGGTAAAATTCCAAATAATATTATTTCATATGAGTGATTGAGATACTAAGCTTAAGTTTAAATGTGTTTTGTACGAGTCGATTAGAATAATTATATGTAGCTAATACTGAAATTGTATGTCAAAATTTTCATTGAAAATTTCTTGACAAAAATTTTCATTGAAAATTTTCACATAAAAAAAATTGTGTCAAATTTTGAATAATTATTCATCATAAATTTACAGCCTAATACTGAAATTGTATGCCAAAATTTTTCAGAAAGAAAAAAATATAGTGAAACGATTAATGAATAAAGAAGTTCATCATCTATTTAAAAATTGTTTTAAATATATACACAAACATCTTTATATCACATTTTTTAATCAGTTTATTCATTGGGCCTTAGCGTCCAATCTTTTATAAATCAAATCATAAAATCCTTTATGATTAAATGTTATTTCTGTTTTTACGAGTAAAAGAGCAGAATATAATAATTTCTGTGTTAAGTTATATAAATGATCTAAATAAAGTATTTAGTGAAGTTTGAAATAATATATTAGAATAAGCATGAGAATGAGAACAGAATGGTGAACATAATAAAGAGATAAATGGAAATGGATAAACAAATAACAGTACAGTGTTAGAACTAGGAATAAAAAATTCTCTAAGGATAAATAAAATACATGACAACAGGATAGAATTGGGAGACAAAAAGATGGAAGAGTGAATAAATAACGAAGCTGCTCAAGAGAGATCAACGGAAACAATAAACAAAACAAATTCGGGAATATAAAGGAAACCACGAAAGAAGTAGCAGTGTAAACGATACATCTCGAAATTTACTCACGTAGAAAATAACATGCTGCTTCAACCATTGGCAAAGTATCGTTCAAAATAAGCTGATATAATACTTCGAATTCTGATTTATCTTGAAATCTAAGTCAAAAAAATTATATTTTGATGTGTCAATAAAGAGAATAAATAATCGATCGAATTCAAAAGAAAATATAACTTAAGTAAGTATATTAAGAAAATTAAATTATGGTGCAATAAAAGTATTCTAATTAATTATATATATATATAATTATATAGATATTATATGATATATTAAATGAGTAAATTATTGTAATTATGTATAAAATTCCATTTATCATTATTCAGAACTAAATACTAAAGTTTTATTTAAAAATGTGCATTTATAACAAATGCATAACCTATATTTTCACAAGATCATATAAGCCTCTACGCCGAAATTAAGAGCCTTAACATTATTGCACCTCTTAATTCTCTTCTACTTATTTTCTCCAAGTAATAATTACTTTGTACAAAGGCAGTTTAAGAGGTAATAAGTTTAACGCATCAGAAGAATTTAATTTACAAAATGTCAGCAATAAGAGGTTTGTAGTAAAGTAAACATTAAAACTACAGATAGATCAGACTTAAGCATCTTTGTTGTTTTAAGAGAGAGCAATGAGATCTGGGAATCTTTTATTAGATCATTACACAAAAATTATTCCAAGTGCGTTGGCTATAAAGATGTATATGTCATTATTTAAGTAAATATTTATAAGAGGATAAAGAAATTAAACAAATTTCGACATTCTTTTATCAGTTGTAAATGCATAATCAATGTCGAAAATTTTGAAATGAATACATACACCGATAATAGAAATAATGAAAAGTTTGTAATAATTTAAGTTAAATCCGATTTGCAAAGAATTATTGCTTAAGCTCTTTCAAGTAATTAATGAGGAAAGTTATAATCTTTCCTAAGAGATTCATGTTACTTTCTAGCGATCTTCCGCAGATTGTTTAATTATACTTAGGAAATCCGCTACAAAAATCTATCAGCTTCTAGATTGATCTTAGTTTCATACAAGCTTAAAATACGTACTTAGCTCTTATCTCTAATATACTGAAGTTTGGAAACCCCAAAGAAAGAACAGTCGTTAAAATTTGCAGAATAAATAATGACGAACAGATAACTGACCTCCTCTAATAGACTGTAACGATAAATTGCCGACCAATTCTTTTTGTTTCAAAGATAATGTCACAAGTGAGAGTACTTTTCCTATTTTCGTTCTAACTTTCGATTTCTTGATGGCTACATTTACTTAACTGTTGATTTCTTCATTTTTAACATTTTCTGATAGAACAAGACATAATAATCTCTTATATATATCTTAATATTGAATTAAGTTACTCTAAAATTGCGTTTTCGAATTTAACTGCGTTTTAATATTGTTAGTTCTCAGTAATGTGTCGTAAATGACGTAAATTTCGTATAATGAATTTCGAATGTAGTATATTCCAATTAATAATGTTCAAATGGGCAAAAATTGAAATAATCAGTATTAATATCTTAGATTCTCATATTAATGTGTTTACCTACTTTATTTTTTGAATTATTATTGACTGATAAATTTATTTATAATTAAGGAAAATTTTTATTGAAATCTTAATTATCGCATATTAATATAATTAGTATTAATCATATATTTCTGAAAAACAATTAATTTTACACAAAACAAACATTAAGTAAAATAAATTAAAATATTTAATGAATGATTCGCTTTCTAAAATAATATATTTCTAAATAATAAGCTAAATATATGATGATAACAATAAATTTCGATTATATTGCTTGTAATATAAAATAAAAGATGCATTATTTAATATAAGTTAAGTTATTCGTTTCCATTTTCAAAATTCCTTGGAGTAGATTGAATTAATCATACAATTAATAAGCTTATATTAGAAAAGATCAAATTTATTGCATTTCCTAAATAAAAATAAATACCCACTTTCCTAATGAAATTTTTAAATAACAATTGAGGATATGAAGAGACTATTATAGAGAGAATGTATCTGAAGTGCTTATTACTTGCGTCACTCAAAGTAATTGTCTACCAGCTGGACTTGAAGTTCTTCCAAGAAGTGATTTGCGGGAAAGCAAACTTATAAATCGTTCTATTTTTTTCTTTCCCTCATTACAGAATAAATTCTTGGAAATTATTAAACTAATTAGAAATGTGAGAAGTTAACGCAGAGTTTAATACAATGTAATTAAGAAATAATTTTACTTAAAGATTGTTTATTAAATTTTACTTTTTTATGCATAGAGATTTACTGAATTATTACGAAAATTTACATTTTCTTTTTTTACAATAATCTTTAATTACTTTTTCGAAAAGTTACATTATTGGAATGATGATAAGATCATTTCCAGGTTTTATTATTTTAAAAGTGATTTTTTTTATGGCTGTTGTTAATACTACAAATGACTATTAAAATAAAATACTAACCTAGCTCTGTTATGTTATAATTAGATCTATAGGCTAGTCAACCGAAATCCTAATATATTAATAATTTTAAATATTTTTTTAATATATTAAAATAATATTTAAATTCTGATATTCAGATTATAATTCTTATTTGAATTTCACGAGTAATAATATTTATAAATTTTATATACTATATATACTCTTAAAAATCTATAAACTATATAATCATTATAAACATTTGGCATATTAATGCTTACTTATTATTTTTCTATAAGTTAATTAAATTATTAAGCATTATATTAAAAACCATTTATTATTAAATCATAGATATTTGTAAAAATAATTTATTTTATTTTATTTTTTCCTTTTTTATTTGTAATTGATAGTATTTTTTCCAGCATCGAGAATGAATCGTCTTCCAAAAAACAAGAATAATCTGAGCTATTGTCTTTACCTCGATAAAATGATACTACAAATAATCGATTATTAATATAATCATATAATCATGAAATTTATTAAACTTCTGTCAACACTAATAGTTGCGAGGAACTTTTCTAGATTTACCTTGAGAGCCAGAATTGATTTTGAATTTGACATTTCCAAAATTTTTCAGGTAGATTCAGAGCTTGGCCTATTGATCTCCGTTATTTAACCTTGCAGTTAGCTGTTAGCAGATTTTGAAAAGTTCACTGCTATATGCCATTATGTATATTCGATTGTATAAATCAATCAACAAATCAACTAAAGACATTTTTGCTTGTGAAAGGGTGTTAGATTTTTATTTGAAGGATCTAGTATCGAATTTCTGATTCCATTATTTATTTTTTTAGGAAATTCTGAGTTCGACCCTTTGACTGCCATTCTTCAACGCATCAACTGGTTCCATAGTGGGTCCAGCTAGTTCAGACGGGACTTATTCAGTCCGTTATTACATAAATCTTGTACAAATTCGACAAAATAAAGTATTCACAATAATTTAATCGTTGGAGGAGGGCCCGGTGGAAGCATGCTACCATCCTGGAGGATTGAGTTCAATTCCTGGGTCCCACTCCTGCAGATTTTTTCCAAGAGGAGTTCTGGCCTGGTTAGTTGAATTCCATCCCCTGTCAACAGTTAACGTGTATGTGGAAGTGCCCCGCTATTTATTACCCAGCAAGTGCGGAAAGTGGCATTAAGCCACTTAGAGAGAAAGAAAATCTAATCTAATCTGAAGTTATGTTTAAAAATTTTTTAAATATGTCGTAATACATTTTTGATAATAGAAATTATATTAAGATATGATAATTTAATAGTAACACTGATATATTGTATTCAAATAATTTTCCTACGAAAACAAATTCAATTTTTCGAATATTGCAGATAGATAATTTTTGATTCTATTAGGACAGTGAGAAATTACATTATTAATAATGTGAATTAATTCTTTCACATATATGAGATATTCTCATTTCTAAAACTATTTTGAAAATGTGAAATATAGTACACGCTATTTACAGAATGTAGACGCGAAAATATGTAGAAACTGTTTTCGATAAAGAAAATAAATTGTTTAAATATATCAACGTATAAAGCTTCAATTCTATTTTATCGAACCGTAAAAGTACTTAGCTTATAATTTTTTGTAATATTTATTTTGGGATCATTGGCACGCCAGTTTCTCTAGGTAAATCCTGTTTAATTTAATTTATTAGCTAATTACTTAATTCAATATTGTAATTGCCAAATACAGATTAAATAAATGCATTATCCTATTATAATCATTTAAGATATCGATGGTGAAGATTCTAGAGGAATAGAAGAAAAAATATAAACAATTTTTTTAACAACATTTTGTTTTTAATCTTGTATTTTTTTATTTTTTGACTGATTCATGTCTGTTAAGAAAGATAATATAAATAGAAAATTTTATGAAATTTTAATGATTCTATTTTCATTATCTTTAGAGAAATTCCTAATTTTAAAGTTCATATATCCAATTTCGATAAATAGAAACAATATCGGTTTACCACTCTGTATAATTATCAGTATTCTCTAAGGGAAAAAGAAAAGAAAAGCTGAGTGCCCGCATTGCTTTCCAGGGCTAAGATTTATTTTAATGAGCCTAATGGTTTTCTCATATTAGAATCTATTATTGCCTCAGTTAACATAATTACCGTAATTAATATAATGGGATTATCGATTGAAAGCAATTAATTTATGAAAATGCGACCCTTCTAATTGTATAGCCTCTGGAAATTTTGTTTACTGAGGAAGCGATTCTTTGGAAATTTATTAATATTATTTCTTCGAGAACTTTTTATTGGATATTAAACTAAAGTTATATCACATTTTTAAATTATTTTGCCATAACTTATATTTAATACATACTGTAATAATTTTATAAATAAAGGTTAGAGAATAATTTTTGTTGAGCTATCATAAACATCAAGAAAACAATTAAAACAAGAATAAAAAAAGATGGAATCGTTTTAAGGAAAAAGTAAACAATATACTTAAACCAACAATTAACAATATATTTAATGGAAAATTAAAAAAAATAATGTATGAAATAAATTTTAGAAAATTCATTTTGATAAAAAAAACTGAAAAAAATTTATACATTTTAAAATCTTTCTGCTCATTTTTCATATAAAAAGTAATATTGTAGATAAATGAAAAATTAGTCTGTGTATTTCGTTAATAATTCTTGATGAAAATCAATAAAATTTAAACCAACTTTAAGTTGGCTGGATGTTGCATAGTAAAGCCTGCAAACTAGAAGATCATGGATCGATTTAGGTTCTAAGCTTCCGGATTTTTCTCATGAGGATCCGAGTGGACTCATTGATCCTATCCTTTAATAGCTTGGCCGATTCTTTCAGCAGATATGTGCCTAAAGTGGTCCTATGAAGAAGTTTCACAATAGATCATTTCAACTGGTCAACGTGCAATAGTTGTACTAAAATCAAGATTAATTTTTCCATTGGTTAAACTTAAAAGTTACGTATTTGAACATATACACTGAAATACGTAGTATAAATAGGTTATTCGAACATTTTTGTCAAATACTTTAAATGTTAAATTAATGTTATGAAATTAGTATAAATTGCATGTTTTTCTTATTTTCATATTGTTATTCTGAAGATATTAATAGATTTATATAAAGTAGGCCTATATACAAAAAATAATATAAATCTTTAAATTTCAAAATTAATTAAAATGCAATAAAAATATATGCTTTATTTACTTAATTTAATCAGTTAGCAATTGTTAATATAAATAATCGATTTAAACAATTGCACTATATAGATATAATACTACACAATTATGATCAAATTGAATCATTTTTGCTTTCATAGATTAAAACGTTATTTTCACAAAAAATATCAGTTCTATTCTCTTAAAATTCATAGCAAAAATGTGAAAACAAGAAAAACATTTTATTTTTACTAACCATATAATTTTATAAGTCGAGAAATAAAAGAATTAGTGAGGAAAATTAATGAAAAAAAAGAAAGAAACATATGTTTAAACATGTAAGAATGCAAATTTTATACCTTTGAATAAAACTTTAAAGCGAATTAAAACTAGAAAAGGCAAATTTTATATGCCTAGATTTTTAAAATAAAAAAATCAGTATATTTAATATACTGATTTTTTCAAATATTTTTTATGAATTATTTTTAATATTAATATGAAAAAAATAAATTTAAAATACAACTGAGGGAAATAACAGTATATATACGTATATAAGTTACTTAGCAAAATATGTAAACTTGTTCTCGATTTTGTATATTTTCACATAAAATTTGGAATAAATAGAAATGCAGAATATTAAATTATCTGTAAGATAAAAAAAAATCCCTTAACCAGTTTTTTCTGACAAGTTATAAAGAAGAAATGTTTTCCAAATATTTGAAGTCATTTTATTTATATAAAAAAGACATGTCAGATGCTATATAAACTATTAAGACAATATTCGAATTCGATATTTTATTAAGCAATTCCAATATGTTTACATTATTTATAAAAAAGCAAATCGGTTTGAAAGGTCTTATTTTTACTTATTTTTCAAAGTTTAAATGTAAAAACTATTCTCTTATATCTTTTGTACAATAATATTTACTTGTTATATTAATTAATAATAAAATTTATGTTTATTATTAATAAACAAATTTTATTAATGTTAATTACAGTAATAAGAAAAGTGTTAAATTAAAAAAATATATATTTCTTTTCTGTATCATTTAACATGAGAACTTTACTTTCGGCATGTTTTTTATTCTCGAGACCATATCATTTACCTATTTCATTTCTTTATTATATAAAGTATTGTTAAAAATTTATTTATTTATTCTTTTTAATAAAGTACTACTGTTGACGAAGTTTTAGAATAAAATTTGCTATGGAAATCTTGACTATAATTTTAAGGAAAATTACAATGAATTTAACAACTCTTTTGCCTAGTAAGGACGCAACAATTTTTTTCTTGTAATTTCAATATAGTTTCAGATAAGAAACAAGTCGTCAAGCATGGAAAACTGAAAAAATCGGGAGCACATGTAATTAGTCTATCAGAATCTTTGAAAATGTGCAAATATAGTATAATTCTTGTTGAGAAAAAATTGTCTAATTCAAAGAAATTTTTTCCATTTATATTTTTGGAAAATATCAATATATTTTAAACATATTTTGCACATTATTAGATGATTATTTCTCGATAAGTATATTAATTACGTATTTATAAACAATATACTAATTTGTAATTAGTTTATCTTGCTTCCAATTTTTATTTTTCTATTGCTTGATTCATTTATTATTTGAAACTATATTGAAACTTCAAAAAAGTAATACTGTAATGAAGCAAAAATCACTTTCATTATTTACTACTGATTAAAACCTCCATAGTAAAAAATCTTACATTAATCTGAATAATCATTTTATTTCTAACTTAAATAAGGTATAGGCCCTATAAAATACAGTAATTTTATTTGTATTGTATTTAATGAAAAGTATTTTATTCTAAATTTATTTTAAAACACGATTTCGATTATTGACATTCTTAATTAAAATTAAAGTTTCAAAATCAGTAAAGTTCAAAACAGTAAATCAAAGTTTTAAATAGTTAAAATAAATTTCTTCAAAGTTTTAAACAATTTAAAATACAGTATATCCGAAATTTTGCTATACCAATATTTAAGTGTAAATTATATGCTTTTCATGAAATTTACTGATAGTTATTATAACGATATCTAAACTAATAATATATAAGTTTATTATTTAAGATTTGTAGAATTTTTTCTGGTCTGATGATGCTCGAATTTGGATTTGATCTCTTTCGGACTTTCCTGTAATGCAAGTTCTTTAGCTGTAATTGCTGGAGTCAAGTACAGTATTTGTTTCTGATACTATAAATTTCAAAAAAGAACATTTTTTGTAGGTATATTAACAGGGTGCTTAGTGTTCCTCGCAAATTTTCGATATATATTACAGTTTATGCGATTCTTATATCATGATGGTGTAAGAGAACCAAGCCGTAGTATAATTTTATCATATAATTCATTTATTATGGCATATGGAATCCATTGTCTTTTTGTGTCCAATTTTAACGTTGATCCAACCAGCATATTATGGCACAATGATATCATCAACTAAGTGCCGTAATGTCATCGTGGCGTTATCCACAGTTATGTCATCGTAACGCCGTACACAAATAATGGATTATCACATTATCCATTGCATCACGATGAATTCATAACGACGCAACGTTAATATCAAGTCGAATTTGAACAAAACACTGAAAAATTTAAATATATATTTTCATTTCGCCCCAAAATGCCCACACCTTGGTGATCTTGACCTAGGGATAGCCTATCTTATCCACGAGATCAAGGGAAATCGCTATGTACTATTTGGTCCCTCTAGATCTTTCTTTCTATGTATTTTAACACCGCTTTCCATCCAGTGAGTATTAAGCAGGCCTGTGGAGGACATTTCCATGTCTTCCACAGGCTGCTCATATCCCTGATGAAATCAGCCGTCAGATGGAGGATGGATTCAACGAGCCATACCTGGACTTCTGAAAAACTAAAGGTGTGTGACCCAAGAATTGAACCCGAATCCTCCAGGGTAAAAGCACAGTACGCTTCCATTGCGGCCATTCGGCCGACAGATCTCTATAGGTCAAACGGCATGGAAACCTATGCCGAACGAAAGTCAAGTATTACATTTTGTTTATATAGATTATTGTATTTTATCGATAGAGACTTATATATATATATATAAGAAATGTTAAATGAAATATATATATATATAGCTTAACATTTCTTATTTAATTTGAGATACAGTAATTTGATTTGAAACTTTTCCAAGTTGAAACAAATTGGTAGCCAACCGATTGTTTTGAAATAAAATGATATCAATCGAATCTGGCAAGTTTTTTCTGAAAACAATGTTGTTTAACTAATATAAATAGAGCTGTTCAAATTAATAACATTTCGAGTAGATTTGAATAGATCAATATTGAGAAAATGTTTATACATCCTATAACAAAAATTATTTTTACTTTTGAATGAAATCCTCCATAGTAAAATATTTTAATCCTGAATACCATTATTTTCATTCTTTTAGAAAAATATTTCTATTATCAGCAAAAATCTTCTATATTTTCAGTATTTTTGAACATTTCTATTTGTAGAAGTATTACAAATAAGAATGAAAGGAGAAAACTGATAAGAGGATCAAGAAACGGATAGAAAGACAGAATAAAGAAAGACAAAATTGTGAGCCACTAGATTCAGAGAAACGAAGATATTCAACTGGATGACTCTAGTAGGTGGCAATTTATTGAATAAAATTTATATTAGATGATAATTTTTATTATATTAAGTTTATATTAAATGTCAAAACTGATATACAAATTATTATAAAAGTAATTTATACAGCAGTAAAAATATCTAATATCGTCATGCATAAATTGCACGACGTTAATAGCTAGATTTTTTTATTAACATATAGCACATAATTATTATATATTGATAATTATGCGCTGTATAAGTCAAATGTATATGTTGAGACAGCAAAAATATACTAAGACCAACAGATCAATCATTGAATATATTATATGTAATATATAGTATATATACAGAAAAAGAATGAAATAGATGTATTGATGCCATATCATATATCATACTTCGCGTAACTTTTTTGACAT
>WUQG02147670.1:0-23818 GCA_011317285.2 Androctonus mauritanicus | reverse complement strand
TACTGATGATGGAGTAATATCCGAAAAGCTTTTTAATAAAAGTTATTTAGGGTGGTATAAGCTGGTTATTTATCTATTTAGTTCTTTCACACCCTGTTGTTTAATATGTATGTACAGATAATTTTTAGTTTGAGTTCTCATTTAATGAGTTCTCAAGTTTAAGATTTTTTTTCAAGTATGAAATGTCAAAAAAAATTGAAAACATGAACCGTAATTGCAATAAATAAGTACTAATCATTCATAAATAGGCTTTCAAACCACATATGTAGCTACACAATACAATATGACTTGGATTTGTAGCAAAAACTTTGGTGTGTGCTACAAAATCAGAAAAATCAAAATGACAAAAAGTAGAAGTAGCATGCTCTCTGGTCTTATTGATTTAAATAATTTATATTCCTGATTTCTGCCTAAGACATTAGTTATTTGTATAAAAGATCATCTACTTAAAAAATAATAATATTTATTAAAGAATTTTTAACATTTATATGACAAATATTTTATTATAATTTATTTGATTATAAAGGTCTATTTTCATATTTTAGATAAACCATTATTTAATCATAAGGCCAACAAAATTAAACTATTAATTTTATTATGATCAAATTGCATTTCTGAGAATGAACTCCTAATTTTAACATTGTTTATGGGAAATTGATTCTTGCTTTTAAAGTAAAACTCAAACTAATTTCAAAGTTGTAATTAATGTATAAAAGCAGGAACTATCTGTTTGTTAAATTTATTTTTCATTTTTTTTATTTATCTTGAATGTGTTATTGTTGATTAATATTAATTAAATTTAAATTAAAATTTTTAAAATGTTTATTTATCAATTTACCAGTCAATTTTAATTTTTTTCATTACAAATTTTTGTTTTAAAATCTTCTGTAAATGTTTACTGCAATAATGACTGAAAATAATTAATAATTAATTACTCTAATTTTTATTAGCTTTTTAACTTTTTGTATAAAATTTTAATTGTTAAGTTATAAAATTTTCTAATTAAATGCATTTTCTTATTTATCTTTATTTCTAATTACTTGCATATTATTGAATTGAGGAGTTTTTCCAACTGATTTTTTCTTCCTAAAAATGTGATAATAGGCAAGTTTGTCTACTCGAGTTGCTCAGCGTGTTTCAATGGGATGGTATCAAGGCCAACAAAGACTTGAATTTGTTAGAATGAGAGGCCCTAATGGTAAAGGCCATGCAGAAATGGCAGTTACAAAACCAAAAGGATCTGGAGCAGAAACACCTACTTCAGAACCTGGATTTTGCATGACAGAATTTGAATGGGAAGATTTAGAAGTAAGTTGAGAAATAGTATAGATATTTAATTCAGATTTTCACTATATTTAAATTATTTTTAAAAAACTTTCCTTGAAATGTGCAATATAGTAAAACTTAAAAATATAAAGATATTATATAATATTAAAATATAAATAGACACACTCTTCAATAGCAGTTAAAATTGTTTTTTATCATTCATCAAAATGTTTTCAGGGCTTGAATTTATTAAGAATAGTTGATTTTATAAATTTTCATCATCAAATGTTTCTAAAAAATTCTAATAGTATTGTGAAGTCCCCGAGATCAGTGGGCGAGTGATAACAGGCGTAAGGCCTTACTGCAGTTGCATGATGCATTGCGGGTAAGGACAGGTAATGAGGCAACATTCCAATGATTCAGAGACTACAGACAGTAAATCTAAACTTCTATTTAATGTGATTGTCAGAGAGAATTCTTTATGTTAAGTTACAAGTGTACAACATAGAGCCTGACATTTCGTTTAAATACCTGAAGAAAGCGTGTATCCAAAAATAGTTCAAATTCAAGTCCGTTTCATCAGTGTTGGTTCTCCTACATAAATAAGACAGTCTGGATCTGGCATAGTTGACGTTGTAACTATCCTTCAATAGGAGAAACAGGAGAGGGAACTTGTTGGAGGATGATGCAGAATAAGGCAGAAGAAGAGTCAATGAAGAGAAATTGTAAAGTTTATGATGAACTTCTTGGCTGAAACACCACTCTCTCTCTCAGACAGACTTCTTTAGTTGCATATTTTCTTCCTATTTTCCTTTTATTCAACTGTCCCTGTTGTTTTGCTACCTTTTTGATCAACCAACTCCTAGATTTTGTGTCTTACCACTGCCATTGTCATCTTTTTCTGCCCCCTCAAATAATTCTCACATGTGTATTTATACCGGCTCCGGTGACTTGACCTTCCACTTCTGTTGGTGAAAAATGAAATCAATATTTAGGATATTTTTCCTAATCCAACACCTGTGTTTACAATTGCAACTTGATTTTAATTGAATTGGGGACAAGAGTCCACAGTTGGTTTATACGACTTATTATTGCCTATCATCTTTTTGTCTCTCTCTCTCTTTCTATCTCCCCCCTCCAAATTCCTCTTTCTATTTTTCCAAAAAAAAAAAAAAACAAAATTGGAAGGTGAGGAGAGAGGGATCCACTTCCAACCCAAACTCCAGTCCCTCACAGTATTATATAATTATAAAACTCAAAAAACAAACTTTTAAGTCTAAATTCAAGAATTTATAACCAAATAAATCCTAATATTGCCTAAAAATATTTATTATAACAGAATTTTAATAAGTTCAAATAATTTAGACTAATGTTAGCATCTCTGAATTAAGAAATTAATAATTAAGCTAAGCATGGCACCATCTAATGGCACTAATAATCTAAACTTTGGAATAATTCAACACTTATAGCAGTTGTGTTTTACTTATAGTTATTTACAAACAAACTATAAATAAAACACAACTGCTATAAGTGTTGAATTATTCCAAAGTTTAATAATAGTGATTAAAGGCAGTATAATCTTGGAAAGTTATGAACTAATAATCTAAATTATTTGAAATTATTAAAATTCTATTATATTCAAGGGTTTTTAGATAGTATTAGGATCTATTTAGCTCAAACTTAAAATGGTGACTTATTTCATAAAAAGTTTCTTTTGCCAAAATTAAGAAATATTTTCTATTGCTATTAAAGAGCTTATGTATTATTATTATTATTTAAACTTTCCAGAAAACAATTGAGATTTTATTTTTGAAAGGAAAAATAAATTTCTGACTTTTTTTTTTATATAAATGTGCTTATCATTTTTTATAAATAAATTGTTAAAAAAGTGCAATTCTGTTTTATCAATACAAATCCAATCAGTTCTATAATTCATGGAAAATCTGCATATGACCAGTTTTGTTTTTTTTAAATTCTTAATATACTTAGTTTTGAAATACAAGTAGTTCCAATTATCTCATAAAGGTGGGAACTTGGAGATTTCTCTTAAAACAAGAATTCATAAGCAAAGATTCAATTTCCTGTAATATATATATGTTAAACTGAGAGGTTCCATTTTCAGCATTACGATTTGACCACAATAAAATTAAGCCCAACAAAATCAGTAGTTTGATTGATTAAACAATGATTTATTTATCTAAATAAATGAAAATCTAGTCATTAAAATCAAGCAAATTATAATGATTAAGAAATTATTTGTTATATAAATAAATGTCAGAGAATATTTATTCTTTATTACTATTGACAGATAAGTTTGTTTTAATACTTCATATTTCAAAAAAAACTCACTCACAAATTCATTAAATGGGAACTTGTGAATTGGTAATTACTGTAATCAATTTAATTACTGATAAGCAGGCTGGCACTTTAGAATCTCCATCAAATGTTTCTTTATTTCTAATAAAAACTGAATTGATTATACGAATATTCTAAATATTTTTCATTATGAACAAATCCTATTTTTAAAAGATATTTAAAAAGTTGGTCAGTAAATTTATCACTTATTTCAGTTTTGTGAAATGCTCTTTCAAATTAAGATCTGATATTTTTTTCTATTAGATATGATTATAACCATTTCATATTCTTTCAATAATGAATATCTAAAATAAAAAGTTAGAAATTTTTTGAAATACTGATTGTTTTTAAACTTTTATTATTTTATTACTATTAACTTTTTCAAATAAGTGATGTGAAAATATTACTATTTGTTTTGAAATAATAATGTATTTAACAAATAACAATTGTGCAACTTCAAAAACAGCTTATTTCAGTTCATTAGAACAAAATTTTGTAAAATAATTATTCATAAATTGAGAATAATTATGTATGATTTTAAATATAATATTTCTTAATTTCAAGTGCTATTCAAACATAGATATAATGATCTTTAACATTTTCAAGTAAATTTTCATCCAATAATGATGCAGTTTATTTTTAGTATAATGTGTTTAAAGCAACAATATTTTATTTTTTAGTGCCAGTTATATTTTGCAATATAAGAAATATGATGACTTTAACTGACAAAACAGCAAGTTTGCCTAGCAATTCTGTAGTGTCAATTACTATATAAAATAGTGACTTTAAATAATTTTATTGTGGAACATTGAAATTTGTAATGCTGTGATTGTGAACTACACCTACTGAAAATTGATTATTTTGCCAATCATTGTATCCCAGGAAGAATTTTTTTAAATTGGAAAATTATTTCAATCAATGCATTCATTGAAATAATGAATGCATTGATTTCATTTGTTATTTCAAATCTCATGCTTATTAAATTTTATATCATCAGGGTAGTTGAATTACAACTGGTAGAAATTATTTGTTCTTTTTGAATTTATTAAAGTATAAAATCACAAGATGATTTATTTGTTATGTAACGATGACATCATGGGATATTATGACAGTATCCAAAATTTGAATAAATCATTTCGCCACATAATTTATTAATTCTAGCATTTGGAATTCATTTCTTTTTGTATCCAATTTTAATGTAGATTTAACTCCAGTATTAAGTTATGGGACATCATCATCATTGCAGTAACATGTCACTTTGTAAGGAATCAAGTGTGGATTGGCTCACCGGTAAAGTCTGCCATGTTGGATTGTGTTGCTGCCTTGTTGTTTTTTTTCTTATTGAATAATTTTATTTTATTAATTTGAGTTTTGTTAAGTTAGAATAATTCAGTTAAAATAATTATTGAATAATGTAATGTATAAATTAACATAAATTGGAATTGTTAAAAATAATTTTTGTATTACTTGATTATTTTTTATGCTAATTATGTATAGTATAATAGAAGTGCCGTGAGACGGCGTGGTGTCTTTCTCAGTTGGCTAGGAGGAGTGTTGGACTTGCTGTATGTGATTGTGGCTCTTGTGGACTTTGTGGCTTTTGTAATGCTATGTCAAGTGGATGTTTTAAAATATCAAATTTTAGAAGTAAACTTGGTCAAGGTACAAGGAGAGAGAAAGACCGTATGTTTAATTAATGTTCTGGTTATCGTTATTAATTGTAAAATTAGTTGTGTAAAAAAAAATAAAATTGAGTTTGATTAATGGAATCTTTTGTGGAGGCAGTTAACTCATTACTACATTGGTTGGACACCTGTGAAGTTCACGTTCAGATTATTTTTTGGACTATGGCAAAACTGGAAGTTGGGGGCATGCGGAGTCCAAATTCCAGCAACACAAGAGATGTTGCAACTTATAATGTCACATCATGACAATGTCATCATGGCCTAATATGATTAAATTTGGTCAAAAAACTGACTACATATAACATCATCTATTGATTAAATTATTAAATTCTATGAACTTTTTGGATTGTTCGTAATTATTTGACAGTGATTGTTCCAAAAATTCACTAAATAGTCCAATTATTCAAGTTGAAAAATCACAAAATCATGGTAAGTTTGTATTTTATGTTCATTAAGTTTATTATGATGAAGAGAATTAATAATAAATATTGGTTATGAGGAATCTATAAATTTTGGTCATTTCTGACTTGACAGTAGTGGAGTTTGAAATTTTTGGAACCAAATTTAGTCATAAGTCGAGGACAATCTGTAATTTGAAATAAAATTTGATTAATATTAGTGCAGTCTTGGAATTAACAAATAAACTAATAATTAAATTATGAATGGTGCCACCTATGATTTAAATAGAATTTATAATTAATTTATAAAACATAATAAATAATTTAATAGTTATTAAATTAGTTATAAATTAATATTAAATTCTATTTAACATTAATATATAATTATCATCCTTGAAAGTGCAGATGGACTAGATAAAACAGGAAAAAGAGTGAGGTATTACAATCATATCCACTGCAATCAACAACTTGCTTTTGGAATGGTATATATAATAGACATTATTATAAACTAATATCTAATTATATTGATTCTATTATAATAGACATTATAAATATTATATATAATTAAAATATTTAGAATTTCTAATAATGAAATTTTATAATATAAAGATTTTAACAAGTTTTAATATCAGCTACATAATATAATTTTATTATTATAGGAAAATCCATATATGCAGAGGAGAATGTCTGATCCTAGTTCTAATCTTAATAGTTTTGTTCGTGGTTGGAAAACAAGACAAGAAATGAAGAAATCTCAGTCAGAAAATGAAGGTGTAGATAGCTATGCAAATGGTATTAATGAAATTGAAGCTGGTGATATAAGAGATGGTAAATATAGTGACTTTAACTGACAAAATAGCATGTTTTCCTGGCAGTTCTCCAGTATCAGTCACTTTTGGAGAATTAAAACTGTTAAAATTTAATAATAATGAAAAGATGCTAGTAAAAAGATTAAAATTTTTTTAAATATCAACTTTTCTTCAAATTTTAATTGTCTATAAAAGGATTTTGAAAAAAAATGAATTTAAAATATTTATTTATTAACAACACATGAATTGTTTTAACATGTAACTGACTTTTATTTACATAAAAAATAAATACAGGTAGTTCTCTGCTTATCATTTGTCTTATGATAATCCAATGTTATTGCTCTTACACTATTCCAAACTTGCCAATTTTCATAGCATATTGGCTAGAAGTACTTTATTTTATTAAAAATGAATGAAGCAATTGCTTACAGTTTTAGAGGATTCCAGTTCAGAATTGAATTGGAACCCTCTAAAATTGTAAGCAATTGCTTCATTGCATTTTTAATAAAGTTTAGAAGATTGCAGTTCAATTCTGAACTGGGATCTTCTAAAATGGTAAGCAATTATACCTTAGACCAGATTCACTTCAATATGATTATTACTTTGAGGGTCTGTATTCAAATCCAAATGATTTTGCTATCTTGGAGGATCTAGTCTTTACTAAAATTACTACTATCATTATTTTTGACTTATGTTTTTTTTTTAAATCTATGATTGGGTTATCAAAACATAGTCCCATCCTAAGGAATACCTGTATGAGATATTCTTATTTTAAAATGAAATATGATCAAAATTTTTGAAAGCAATAATAAAAACTTCATTTCATCTTGGGCTAATTTGATAAATTTAAAAACAAAAAACTATATAGGTATTTTCCAACTTTCACAAATAATTGGAACTGAAGATTTTTACATAACTCAGATTTTATGGAAGTCAGAAAAAATGATATTTTAACTAAAAATTCTCATACAAAAGTTGCTGGAGCTAGTAGACTACTCTGATTGCACCAATACCAAAATCATCATCATCATTATTTCTTATTTCATCTACTGCTGGATATATATACCTTTTTCTTTTGTTTCTAGATGTATCTATCTTGGGCAATCTGCATCCACTAGGAACCAACTACTATTTGTATATCATCCCTCCATTTGATTGCCTACCAAGATATCTTTTCCCTTGCCTGTTGCCATTCTGTAATTCTTTGTTCATCGGTTATTAGTATATGCTATGTGGCCTGCCCAACCCCACTTACTGCTTCTAACTGTTGCCAGTATGTCTTCTACTTTGGTTTGTTCTCTTATTCATATATTGGTCTTGCAATCTATCCTGATGAATCCTAATATCCATGTATCTTTCCATCTTCTTTGGGTTGTTGCTAGTTTCTATTCCATTGTCTTTGTAAGAGTCCATGTTTCACAGCCATACATCATTAGTGGTAATATGCACATTTTAAACAATTTCTTTTTGAGGCATATCAGTATCCTATTGTCTCTTAGGAAGTTACTGTATTGGTCACATGCATACTATCTCAACTGTATCCTATGTTGAATTTCTTTCATTTGTTCTCCCTGTATAATGATTACTTGTCCAAGTTCTTGTATTCTTCCACTCTTTTTATTGTCCAGCCTTCTATCATCATTGGTTTTTCTATCATCATTGAATTGAGATATTTATGTTTACTTCTGTGTTGAACATTACTTTTGTTTTCTTGTAGTTCATTTTTAGTCCTATTTTCTTGCTTTCTGTCTTCGGGTCACTTAACATTTCCTTCAGTTCATTTGATGTTTGAGAGAATAGTACTATGTCATCTGCAAATCTCAGGTAATTGAGATACTCTTGATGTTTATTCCTTTGTGTTCCTATCTGTTTGTCAGAATATTTTTTCTAGGCAAGCATATGAACAGTTTGTGAGATGCTGTCTCCTTGACAAATTCTTTGTTGGATTTTTATTTTCTTATTATCTTTATGTAATTGAATTATAGCTGTTGCTTCTTTGTAAATAATATACAGTAGTTGTATTGGTGGTCTATTCCCCACTTATTTAATGTCTTTGGATTGCCTCTGTAGATACAGAGTCAAATGCTTTCTCATAGCCTATGAATGATATATAGAATGGGATGTGATATTCTTTGCATTTTTCTTTCAGTTGGTTGACAGTGTGTATATGATCTATCATTGAATAGCCTTTCTGAAATTCAACTTGTTCTCTTCGTAGGTTTGAATTCAGTGTTTCAATCCAATCTTTTTGTGAGGATGATGGTTAATACTTTGCATATTGTCAACGGTAAACTGATAGATTTGTAGTTTCTTAAATCTGTTTTATCTCCCTTTTTATGTATAGGCACTTATGACTGTATTTTTCTAGCTGTTCAGTATCTGTCCTGTTTGCATGCAGTCAAGAATATCCTGGTGAGTTGCTTGTAGCTTTGTATTTTTCTTTCCTTTAGGAGTTTGATATTGATGATGTCTTCTCCTGGGACTTTTTGGCACTTCATCTTCTTAACTGCTTTTTTGACTTCTTGCAGTAGTATTACTGGGATATCTTCTATAGTTGCTGGTCTTGGTGTTGTTTGTTATACCATATTATGGTACTATATTTGTTTTCTAACTAAAAAGAAGACAATGCCACATAGTGTGATATTTTACCATTAATATGATATTTAAGAACAACAAACAATACAAAAAATATAAATAACATAAACTTTTAAATGTTGTAAAAAATACAATAATTGTTCATGCTCTATATATCAAAAAAATATTTTGAAAAATTTTTGATGTAAGTGTGGATTTATGGAGGTCAGATATTTGTAAATGGGGAATACCTATATATGTTGAGCTTGTGCACAAACATTAATAGTGCACTTTATATATTTTAATTTCTGTTACATAAAACTATAATGCCTGTTTTAATCTGTTATTTAATACACACAATTTATAATATACTAGTAGCATTAGCAAAAATTCTTATGTAAAAAACATGAAATGCTCTTTACTAGTGAACAAATGCTAAAAATATTTTGTGAAAGCAACACAATGAATTATGGTAAAAACAAGGATGAGTATCATGAGATTGAGTAGAACTCTTTATTATAAATGTTATTTGTTACATTCATCAAGTTATAAATAGACTGGAGTAACTGCTCATTGATGTGATCAGTCGAGTGCTCTATTATGTTTAGGTTGCCTATTTTTGCAAAAACATACATTCAATTCTATAGTTAATTGACTTTGTTTTGGTGGCTAGACATATCCCATTAAAACAGTCAATTAACTATAGAACTGAACATATGTTTGCAAAAATAGGCAACCTAAACATAATAGAGCCAACCATTAAGTGCTCATTTTTTTCTAACCTTAAGCAGTCTATTCCAGTCTCTTTATAACTTGATGATTACATTTAATAACATAAAAAATGTGCACTTTCATATAAATGATTTTTTTTCATGTTAATATTGAATTTACCTTGTTCAATTTTTCTATTTTATTCTATTTTTGATATTTTATAATATCAAAAAGAAAAATTATAAATACATTATTAAAAATTTGTATAAAAATATTTTATTAGCTCAAATATAAGAAAGAAAAAAGTTGCCATATATTTGCACACTTAGTTAATTTATATAATGACATTTGTTACTAGAAATTGATCTTGTTTACTGTTCTGACACAATTAAGCTGTTTATATATATTATGATTTCATACAGTATTATAAAATGTAATTTTAACATTGAACTGGTGAGATCTGATGACATGTATATGGGCACTTTTAAAGTGGCATATCTTAATTTTGGTATATCTTATCTATTTCTAACAAAATTAATTCTGGCATGTCTCCTCTCTTAAACTGAAAACTGTTCTGTTGTGTTTATTCCTTAATTTTTTTTTATTTTTAATTATATAATTTGATGTTGTGTTACCTAAATTTAAACAGATCCATTAACAAATTGTCATTCAAACAATATACAGTAAAGAAAACCCAAGCTATTCAAATTATTTAATTAACAACATACCTATTGTAATAAAAATTGCAGTTTCCTGTTTGAGAAGAGTAGGAGAGGTTAGATATGTCCCAATTTTGACATTATTCCAAATGCCAACAAAAGCATTTACCTGCTAAATGTTTTAAGATGCTACATATTTTTAATTATTTCCAAAGGCTCTTTTTTATTTAGTTATTTTTATACATTTAAGCAATGTATACTATTTTAGTTTTTAAGTTAAGAATGAATAGTTTGATTTATAGATTTTTTTTGTTTTTGATATGTAAATTAGGTTTAATTTTTATGCAAAATTCAAAAATTTCATATAAATTTCTGAATAATAACAATCTGCTTTCTTTTTAAGTTGTTTATAAAAGGATTAGCTAATATAAATTACAATGATTTGTTCAATATTTCCCAAATTTTGGCCCAGTGTGCTTGTCATTTCTGATTGCATAGAAATGATGTTTTAATAATTTGTTTTTAAAAATAATCACTTTAACTGCATAAAATTTTAATATTTTTATGCTGTGCTTACCTATTAAAATATAAAAGAAAAATTTTAGATAGATTAATTCTTAATTTACATGCAAACGAATAAAATAAATGCATCTATCTTATTCTGATTTTTCTTTTATGTACCATCTGTGTAATAAAATTTAATTTATTAGAAAAATAATGATTAACTATTTTTTATCTCAAATTAACAGAATAAATATTATAGATAATAATAATATAGTTTTTAATAAATGATAAAAGAAACATAAATTGAATCTCTCAAGTTTTGATTATTTGGGGAAAATATCAAATTACAATAATCAGTAGTGTGATACTTTAGCCAAAAGATAAGTAGCATTAGCTACTTCATTTTTTAGATACATATAAATATTGATTTTTATATTGCTATGAATTTGTAATTAGTTAATTTTTGTATAAATGTTAATTAAGAGACTTTTTGACTAATAAAAATCTGTGCTCGCAGATGACATCACACAAACATGAAAGCAATCACCATGAATCAGCTGCTGAAAGCTATTTTTTTAATCCATGTTGGAAATGATAAAGTACTTTATTATTTCTATAGTGTCATGTCATTAAATTGCATGTGGGGGATTTTTATTATGCAAAAATGGGGTATGCAAACATATCTAATAATACTTTGATATAGAATTTTTTTGGAAGGTATTTAAAAGTTCAGTCTAATTTCATCAAAAGGTACAAAATAAATAACCACCAAAAGCAGATTATACACATCTTTGTCACCAGGCCAAGGTTAAACTGCAATTGATATCTATAAAAAAGAATTTTTTCTGTTTTAAGCATATTTTAATACAAGAAAATATTTTCTCTGGGATATTTATGATACACAGTTAATATGCAGCATAAAATTTCAACTATTTATATAATGCATAATGATGTTTTATTCAATTTAAGTATAAATTGCACCACTATCTATAAAAATGCAATAAAGTAATGAATCGAGGATTCTGGACATCAATCTTCACTTTTAGCAATTTGGTTTTGACTAATCTATATTTTTGTTCCAATTGTTGCTGTGAAATTTTCTTTAATGCATTGGTTTTATATTTTTCACTTTTGACTCACTATTTCAATAATGCTTCTGTGGAGAATCAAAACAATAGAGAATTTTCTTTTAAATTTCTATTTGAGAATTGCACAAATTTTTTCTTATTTCCTTTTCCTAATTGTTAGAGAGAAATTATAAAATGGAGAATAGTTTGTGAGCAGATATAATTATTTT
This sequence comes from Androctonus mauritanicus, assembly GCA_011317285.2. NCBI lineage: Eukaryota > Metazoa > Arthropoda > Arachnida > Scorpiones > Buthidae > Androctonus > Androctonus mauritanicus. The sequence goes on along the minus strand of WUQG02147670.1, from coordinate 11,560 downwards.
CATAGAATATCAAGTTTTATAGATCAGGCCTGTTTATAAATTAATAGGAATATGATAAAGGTTTAGGTGCAATATAATTTATGATTAAATATAATACTATAATAAAAATGAATATTATAAAAATAACTGATTATTGTATATTGAGGAAAAAATATTGCAACATTTAATTTTATAATCTGATCCTATTTTTGATAACTAATTATCTAAGATAGATATTAATTATAAATTATTATATTTCTTAGATAATCTATTATATTAGATATAATTAATATCTAAGAAATGAATTTATAAATCTTTCAGATATTGTATTTAAAATACACTAATATTTTTAATTTAATATATTTTAATAAGTTTATAATCAATTAAGACAAAATATAAGTTTTATTTGCTGAATACAGAAAGTAATTTGTTATAAACATGAATTTTTGTATGTAAACCAAACTTAAAGCTGATATTTGCTAATTATAACCATAATTTTATAGTTATGCTTGTTATAATCAAGTTTTATTATATATTATAGAATAAATTCTTTTTCAAAATACAAATTATAAAAATAATCTTTTTTTCATAAATTCTGTTATAACAACAATTTTGTAAGTTGTCTAATGGTTACAAAACATTTGTTAACAGTGAAATTATTTTATAATTCAATATTTTTGATGAATAATAGAGTAGAATTAAGTAAAATGTAAAATTAAGATTATAAATAATTAAATAACTGTTCTAATATGTGGTGATATAAATAGCAAATTATTCTTTATTTGATAGAAAAGAAAGTATAATTAAATGGTAGTTATTATTGTTTTCTTTCTTGTTTAAGTATAGAGGTTGCAATTTGTTGAAATAATAGTTAATGTAAAAAAGAGAGAACTTAAGTATAACCATCAAATTTAATGAAATAAGTTTTCAAAGTTGAAAATATAAATTTATATATTTATATTTTCAACTTTTCTTTTGTCTATTGTTACTAGAACACAATTAGCAAATTTTTCAGTAAACAAGCAAAGAAAATCTCTCTTCAAAATACTTTTTGGATAAATATAATTTATAAATATATTTATAATTATACAGACACACACACACACTCACACACACTCACACACACACTCACTCTCACTCTTTAATCATGTTCTCAGTTTTGCAGATATTGTATCCCAATCCACATTTTCCTAATAATCTCTCATCTAACTTAAATTATTAATTGGTTCCAAAAAATCCTTATAAATATATGTCTAAGTTGAAACTTTATTCATAGAAATCAATGCTCTTGGTTGAAAATTGACTCCAACTCAGGGATAAATCTTCAGCTATTATCAGATATATGTATCCAAATTTTTAATATAAATTTTAATGCCAGATTATCAATAATAATTATTTTTATTGCTTATGTAAAAATCAATATAGGTAAAGAATCTTATTTCCCAATTTATGTGAATAATTGCAATCATGTTCAGAAAATATTCTAAATTTGAATATTTGTGAACTTGAGAGAAGAATAGGGTTTGTTCTTGAGTACCAAGTGTATCATTTTACATTCAAAAATATTAGGAAATAATGATACAATATTTCAAAAAAAAAAAAGTTTATTCCATGCATGGAATAGTTTTGTAATACAAATTTGCAGACAAAATTGTTTCATTCAAATGCATTAAGAAATTACATCAACTTTTCCTTTAAACTAAAATTATATTCTTATTTCAATCTTTCTAATATATTCAATAGAGAATTTTATTAATTTTTAAAAAGCTGTAATTATTAATAATGTTTATTCTTTCAGTATCTAATCAGAATAATGTACAAGTGCTTATTATAATTGATGTTTTAAGATATCAATATTTAAATTTTTGAAATGACTGGGAATTAATTTTTAATTATCATTCATTTTAGACACAATAATCAAAATTATTTGTTACATTAAACTTTGCAAATTTTGTAGTTTTGTATACAAACTGTCTTATAGGAATATATTAATCATTTGGGAAGAAAATTAATAATTTAAACTTCTGTTTTATTTAATAAATGGAAATTTTGTTTAATTCTAAAATGGATTAATCTTATTCAGTTAAGTATATATTGAAATGATCTATATAATGCTCACTTTCAATATTTTAAATTGCTTTATTATATTTTTTAATTACTTTAAATTTATTTTTATATATTTATTTTGTTTTGCTTATTTTTGTTGTTAAATTGCATACTTCCCAGAAAATACATTAAGGTTTATGAAACAGTTTGACTGTAAACAAGAACCACATTTTAAAATCGATGAAAATAGTAATGCTAAATTATTGACCAAAAAGGAAAACATCAAGACTGGTGAGCTTCATTATTTAGTTTTATATAAAATACAATACATAGTTATTAAATAATTAGATTTGAATTGAGTTTATTTATTAATAATCAATTTTTAATTTCTTCTTATTTTATCATTGTTTGAATTAATAATTCCAAAAATTTGTTTTCTTATACTATGTTTTAACAAGAATACTGTTTACCTTTTAATTGTCAACTGTTGTTAGTATCTAATTTTTAATCAAAGTATATTTAGTATGTTAAGCAAGAAAGCCATGTAAATTTTATCACTACTACAATTGAATGCTTATTTAATTGCTTTTATTAAAAGCATGTTCATAAATTTTAAGAAATTAGAGATACATCTGTATATTACTCTACAGGATATCCTGTAATTGTTGGGAAAAAATCAAATCACAAATTTCTTGCATCAAAATAATGAAAATTTCTTATGAATATAGACTCAAAATGCCACATTTAAGAGAGAAATATACATTTTAAAGTAAAAAATAGTTAATTTTATAATAATGCTTTTTCAAAGATCATAAAAGAAACATTTAATTAATGAAATAAATCTAAAAAAGAAACAAAATTAACATCTTAGCGCAAAATGGAAAAATGTGAGAAAATGTTAAACTACATTTATCAGTTTTATTTTTTAGATTTCATTAATTAAATATATGCTATCTATGATAAAATCTGCAAAGGCCTAAAAATGCTGCATTTAAGAGAATATGTTCATAAGAACTTTTTCATTATTTTGGTATAAAAAAAAATTCTTGGTTTGATTTTGTCTTATTCATTATGGAACACCTTTTTTATATATTTATTATTCAAATATTCTTCTCCTTATGAAATCCAAAATAAGATTTATAAATTTTTCTTAGAATGCTGTGATTTGCAAGTTGGTCCTTTGTCAAACACAGGGATTCTTAACTGGGGGTATGGGACTCAATCTCTGGATACTGGTATTTATTTTATTTAATGTATTAATTTATACTTGGTTAGTACATGAATGGAACATGATAGAATATTTGAGAACATTCGGCATTTCCTGCAAGTGCTTGTATTTAATTATATACGTGTGTATTTACTACAACTTTAATTTTAAAATTAATGTTTTAATTTTAATATTTAAATTTAATATGTGTATATTTACTGAACAAGTGTATATTTTTTCATCAGTGTACATATCTCAAAATTTCTAGAAACGTGTTTTGCATTGTATATAATGGCTCCTTTTATGTTCTCTTCCTAGCTGTCCATATCTAAAGTACAGTAAATTCAACCTGACGACATATTTGAAAGTCATACTGGCAACTAATATAAGAAATAGTGGTGATTATTTTGATGGTCAAGTGAAGGGGGTATGAGATCATATTGGACAATCCATTGAAGTCTGGAGTCATTAAAAAAGTTAAGAACCTCTGGTCTAACAACACGATATATTTGACTTGTAGTTTTTTATTAAACTTTTTACCAGAGACAGTTATTGGAATTAGCTTGCTAATTGCCTTCTTCATGTAAAAGTAACAAACACAATCTTTATTAGATTTGGCATTAATCCAATATTCTTGCCATTTAGGCAATGAACTGGAAGCCATTTGAAATACCTCACACAAAATTCTGGAAAATTTTCAAACAATAATGATGGTATAGCATAATCAAGAAATTTTAAATAAGATTAATCGAAACAGGGAAGGAAGAATTCCCTCTGTAGGCAATTGTGGATGGCTTCTGTTAGTAGATATCTGTACTTCTATCTTTGTTGAATTAATCCCATATTAAACAAACAATAGTTAATCAAATATCATTCCTGTTAGCAGCAAGGATAATTTTCTCAAAAGAATAATCAAATTCCCTTTCAATATCAAGAAAATCATCTAAGGCAATTTCCTTGTAACCAGTTGTTCTTTCATTGAGAGATACCAGTTCATGAAGAAGAAGAGCTGTTTCAATCAGCCTGTCTGCCTAATTGATAGATAAATACAATGGAAATTTTATTGAAGAATGTCTAAATAAAAATCTGCCCAGCAGTCTCTCCATAGTCTTTAATAAATGATTGAATAATATATCTGTAGAGCTAATTATGATTAGATAAATAGCAGAAAATACTCTAACTATTGCATTCATCCAGTGGTCTATTTTTCATTCCTAACAAAATTATCCCATCAGAAGTTCTTTTTTCAACATGAAAGACAGTATCTTTCTTAGTAGATCATGATATCACTAGAATTACTGTCCTATATAACAACAAAAATATCAAATAAAAGAAGGAAAAGTAAAATTGTTTAAGTAACAATAACAAATTTTATTATTTTAAAGTTAAAAAAAATATACATATATCAGTAGATAAGCATTTGCAGAAATTATATGGAGGAGAAAATTAATTTATGCTAATAATATATTTAATTGATTGTCATGATGGTAGAGATAATGTGATAGTGCTGGCCATCTATGATTATTGTTCATTTAACAAGAAATACATTTCCTCCTAATTGTACTGTTTTTTTATTATTGAATAAGATTGTTAATCATTAATCTCTACTAGCAGTTTTTAATCTCTACTCTTCATTTAAAGCAATGAATGTATTTTAAAATAAACTATTAACATATAAGATATTTTCCAACTTTGCTTAAGAACAACATTATTAATAAAATGATTACTATGGAAGAGAAGTTTATTTTAGTGTCAGTTTTGATAATTTTGCATTTAATTTTAAAATGCTTTTTTTTTCCTATGTTGAACTTTAACCTTTGTATTGTAAAAGTGGAAGTAGAAACTCTTAAAGATATTCTGCTGCAAGGAAATGCAACTATAGAAGATCATATTATAGTTCTGAAAGGAAGGACATTCATACCATCTGTAAAAGAAATTTCATCTCTTCTTTAATATTTGTTTGTCATATAACTTTGCTTTGAAATGTGTTCAGGCTTAGGAAAAAAAGATTCTTTTACATGCCTTCAGGGCCAAGAATAGAAGCAGAATCTAAATATTTGAAAACATGACAAAAGAGAAACTAGAAAATCATTGCCCTGCTGTAAAACATTAACAAAATACCTCACTTAGGTGATTTGAAGAGCTTTGTTATTTATAGCCCAACATTTAATATTTTATTCAAATGATTATTCTTTTGACCTGTTTCTAATCCTCCTTCAGGGCAGGGTAAATCATCCATTAAAACCCATTTCACATGAATAAATCAGATTATCTTTCAAAGTAGAATCTGGAAAATGTATTTGAATGAGCTCTTTAAAATTATATAAGTATTATTAAAGTTAACATTAGTTATCGTTATAATATTTCCTTATAACTCTCCTCAAGCTCTCAAGCTCTAGTCAAGCAACATGTATTCCTTCAATTCTCTGAAATATCTTTTCAAGGAAGAACTTTTATCTTTTTAATACTATTGTTATAACAAATGAGAATATTCGTATATATATCTCATTCATCTATTTTCTTAGCTTTTATTAAAAAAAAACCTTCTTTGATAGACTAGCAATTTTATTATAAAATTTTGATCAATCATTTTTATATTATCATCAAGCAGAATTTGTTCTATATGTCTCAAAGATAAAACTTTAAAATCATCTTTATTAGAAGTTTTTTTCTTTGGATCCATATCTAGAGAAGTAATATATTTTCCTTATGATAAAGATAACTTAAAATAAATATTATCTGATACAGAGGAATTATATGTGCCTGTCAACACTCAGATCACAAATATTAGATATTATCAATGTTAAATCAATGATTTTCCTTCTGATGTTAACACAAAAGGTAGGTGCATTGCCTTTATTTAAAATATAAATTATTTTTGTATTTTATTAAAAATCCAATAAGCATTAATCCCATCAATTAGTGTTTTTGCCACTTTATGATAAGAATTAGCATATACTGTAACTAATAAATCTAATTGTTTTCTTTAATAAAACTTCATCAAGTATTTAGCAGCAACATTTATATGGGAAAATCATCTTTATCATAAGAAAAATATATGAAAGAATCCTGATTTTTGTGATTAAAAAAAAAAAAAAAAAGCAGACAAACTCTATTCTAAAGGAATTATGAATGCTTCATATATAAAAACTTTCTTAAATTTATAAGATTCTTAGGTCACAAGAACAAATATCCCATATAAAAAAACATATATTTTTGTTAAATAATAAAATTGGATGATTTCAGTTAGAAATAAGAGAGAACATCATCTCTTACATTTGTTCCTGTATTTGATTATCTTACTGTCACTAATCAAAAGATTAGAAGCAACTCTGGAGTGTTGAATATTGATTTGAATTAACTTCGGACTCATGACATAACACTATAAGGACTTGCAAATTTAGACCTTCTGATATCAGGCTGTCAGCAAGTAATCCAGAAGCTGAGAAGGTCTAGATTGATCAGAGTTATTTATCACATTCCTTTATGGCCTTATCATACTTTCACCAGACATTCTTAGCTGGTTGTCTTAAAAAGAGGTAAAACCCTGTATTCCCCATCAGTTAGGAGATATGCTGATATTAGTCCCCAATGGTATCAGGCCAAAATAGCAATCTCTTGGGAATAAACTAGTCTTTTAAGAAGGAAATCCCATCCAAAGTTTTAACAATTGATTTTATAAGAATCCCATGAAAAACGAAGACAGAAACTTCAGTATCCTTCAGTGAAGATAAGACTAATTATGAAGAGATATTTAGCCTAGTGCTTGAAGAAATTATTCATTCTACTGCATTTTTTATTTCTATAATACCATTCAATCGTACATCTTTTAACTAATGGATCTCTGAATCTATCAAATAGAGATTGTCAAGAATCCCCATCTCTCATCCCTTTTACAAGGATAAGAAGTTGGTTCTTATGGAGAGATATTATAATAACTTTCTATAATGTATGAATGGATTAATACTAAAATGAACAAAACTCATAAAATTATTTTGTAAAATCAAAAACTTTTCTAGTTTTCATATAATAAATTGAGAATAAATAAAAAATTAGCACTTATATTTAATAGCAGTATATCAATAGAAATTAATTAAAGTTAGTAATATAATAAATTGCCTATATAAGAAGTTATGTGAATATATCTAATAAATTAATTAATAATTAGTAATTTTTTTTTTCAAGAATTAAATGTTGAGATAAAAATTGATTTAAAAGTTTTTTAAGACATTAATTTATTACAGCATTGAACCATTCTAATTATTATTATTATTAATAATAATAATAATAATATCATCATCATTTGAATAATAATTAAAAATTTTTTTTTTAAATTAGTAGTTTAGTTTCAAAATTTGTTATATATTTTTTTCTAATTGAAAAATTAAATAATTATTTCTTAAATTATTAATTTTTATTAAATATTTTAAACATATATTAGAATTGGATGATACAACATATAATCGCTTGTGGACAATGAAAGGGTTTTCTCAAGCTTATCATTTTTGGAAAGAATCTAGAAGAGCAAGCTCTCCAGCACTACATGCTTATCTGACATATGTGACTTTACCATGGCATTATATAATAACTGGTAAGATACACCTTCACTAAAAATTAAATGAAAATTAAATTAAAATTTTTAGACAAATTTGGATAAGATTTGTAATTTTAGGAATAAAATTTTTCCCTCTCATATCTCAACAAAGTTTAAAGATAATAACTATGGTTTGGAATTCATATCACATGAAAACTAAAATCAGAAAACAAATTCAATTTCAGTCCAATTTCTCTTCCATCTATGCTTCACCCTAATAGAAAATAAAAATAAATTTTAATGTTATCATTTATATCAATAAATTATGACATAAAAGACTCATTTAAAGAATAAATTTATAAAATAATTGAGAAAACTTACATAGAAACATAGTCACAAGAACAAATATCCCATATAAAAAAACATATATTTTTGTTAAATAATAAAATTGGATGATTTCAGTTAGAAATAAGAGAGAACATCATCTCTTACATTTGTTCCTGTATTTGATTATCTTACTGTCACTAATCAAAAGATTAGAAGCAACTCTGGAGTGTTGAATATTGATTTGAATTAACTTCGGACTCATGACATAACACTATAAGGACTTGCAAATTTAGACCTTCTGATATCAGGCTGTCAGCAAGTAATCCAGAAGCTGAGAAGGTCTAGATTGATCAGAGTTATTTATCACATTCCTTTATGGCCTTATCATACTTTCACCAGACATTCTTAGCTGGTTGTCTTAAAAAGAGGTAAAACCCTGTATTCCCCATCAGTTAGGAGATATGCTGATATTAGTCCCCAATGGTATCAGGCTAAAATAGCAATCTCTTGGGAATAAACTAGTCTTTTAAGAAGGAAATCCCATCCAAAGTTTTAACAATGGATGGGATTTCCCATCCATTGTTAAAACTATTTCACTGCAAACTTGTGAAATTTTTATTTAGTGATAATTGCAACCCTCAGTATGCTTCACATTATTTCCTTCTATTGTTTTCTTTATGTATCATATATAGAATTCTTACATTTCTATGGATGAAGAATTTTTCTCTAAAATTACTCAGAACAAACAAAAAAAAGTGTGAAAAAAGCATGCCTTCTATTGCTTTTACTTTGCAAACTGAAATCCATTATTTAAAATTTTTCTAGTACATCTATTTTTCCAGTTAATTTTATCTAAAACAATTATTATTTTTTAACTAATTTTTAAATCCAAATTGTAATATATTTTTATAACTTAGTCCAAAGCAAAGGAATGCTGTTTTATGGGTCTTTTGGACCTCACATCACTCCCCATTTTGAAGAAATAAGAAATATTTTTAAAAGTAAAATTAACTTATTCATTACGTGCTGACGACAGTAATAGACAATCAGAAGCTAGTCTACCTTATATGATGGACATTAATTCCATCTCGTTGAAATTTAAAAGGAAACTAGAAAAACTCTCTGGCCAAAAAATCGTCTTTAACAGAAGAAATACCCTGTTCAACCGTATTAGGAATGATAAAGATAGGATTAACGACACACTTTTCCCTGGAGTATACCAGATCCCTTTCCACGATAAAGATGCAGATATCAATGCGAACTATATTGGTTACACTGCACGTTCCCTAAAGAAGAGGATACAGGAACATAAAAAAGACGTAGAGAATAAAGCTACGACTACTGCATTAGCACAACGCGCATTTATTTCCAACTTAGAAGTTGATTGGCCTAACAGTAGATTGTTGCGTAGAGAACAAGACCCTAGGAGAGGGAGAATCGCGGAGACGATCCAGATCTACACCAACCGAAACAAGAGATGTAAACCTATTAATAAATTAGATCCTGCCTCATTAAGTAATGCATGGAAATGGTGTTATTTTTCCAAGAATTAACGAATAGATAATTGCGGACTTTAAAAAACTAGGACATTACAGCAATATTTCAACCGATGAATATTTAGTCACTCGTGCTCTACAACGCATTTCAATGTACAATTATAATTATAATTTTATTGTTATGTTGTTATAAATTTACAAGATTTAATTATGTATAAATTTAACTCACATTCCTATAGGCTTTAATATAATCTAATCCAATTTTATTATTTAAACAATATATCATATTTCAAAATCATAACAAACATTTTGCTATTGGTCAGTTTTTATCACTCTATTATTTTTCTGACACTAAACTGTATATTCTAGATAAGTTAGGAGCCGAAAATCATATCCAGGTTTTTTGTTAACGGTCATGTCATTGAATAGAGGGAAAATATAATTGCATTATTATGTAAACAAACCGTGAGCTAAATTTGAATTTCTATATCTCAGAATCCTTAAATATTTCAAATATTTTTTTAATTCTGGTGTATAAAGGAATATGTTATATTGTTAACAAATGAAAAATTATGATCTTTCCTATCAAATTTAATATTTTATTAATTTTTTTAATATGATGCATAATATGCAAATGAGATACAGCTTTAATTTAAAATTATATTGTGGAATAATTATTAAATCAAATCAACCAAAATGTTATTTTCTCATTATATAAAACCAGAGTTGCAGAGTCAGATGGGGAAATGATCCAACTCTGACTCCACCTTTTAAAAAAAATCCAAATCCAACTACAACGCCCTAAAATTTGTAAGGACCGGCTCTGACTCTAACTGCTGCATAGTTAATATTGTAAATTCATGTGCCAAAAATGTATTTCACCATTGCAAGTGATTCTTCTGGCTACTTTACATTAATTTTATAGTACTATGGGTGTAGGTACTAGGTAGGCCCATACTTTCTTACAATTTTTAAGAGAGATAATCCAAAATTTGGATTGATGTATAAGTTGTTACCATTTACAAAATTAATTACTGAAATATCAGTTAGCAACTGTAATATACTGAAAAGAGAAATGCATGTCTTTCTAAAATTTTACATATTTTGCTTTATTGCTGTTGAAATTTGAATTATAAAAAAAATCATTCTCCTTGGAAGCATTTGCTCATGCCAAAATTACTTGAAATATAATTTCTAAATACATAGAAATTATATTTCAAGTAAAATATTATTCCAAGATCCATCTAGTATAAATACCTATTAAAATTTAAATTTATTCTGGATTAAAAAATAAACGTTTTCCTTTTAGAGTTTTAAATTTTAATTACATGCCAAATACGAAAATACCAAAATTAAATTTAAGCATTATTTCTAATAAACAAAATAGCCTTAGTAAGTTCATCTGTCATTGTAGTTCTCTGGTCAGTTCTGATCAACAGAATGAGGAAAATAGTCTCTTTACGCTGATCTATGTTGGAGGCAGAGCTGTAACAAGAAGTGAAGCATCTTTTATAATTTCAGGATATTTAGAAATTGCCTCTCTAATATTTAATTTAGATTTTCTGTCTAAACATTCAACTTCTATTAGAGCTTTGTTAAATTCCATCTTGTAATTTGCTATTTTGGCAGAGTGAGCAGAGCACTCATTCAGTCCACCGGAGTTGAGTGTCAAATGGAAAATCCACATCATTGACCAACATGAGCCAACACACTGCACTTAAAGTTAAAAATGTCATAGGAAGAGGGGAAACAGTGGGGGAAAGACCATTCCAAGCTGAATAGTGCTATAAAAAAAATGACTACATATAAAGGTCCAGCCTAAGTTGTGGAAAGATGAACAGAATATTCATGAAAATATGTTCCTTGTCGAGTGGCATGAGGTCTACTCAAAGGAGGTGGAATGAGAAAAACTAATTTAGATGAACAGTATTTGTTGTTGTAGCAATAGCATAAGGAAAGAGAAGCAATTTT
>WUQG02147669.1:0-56162 GCA_011317285.2 Androctonus mauritanicus | reverse complement strand
CCCACTTATTGACATTAATTGGAAAATTTGGAAGACGATTTAGCTCCCACTTATTGACATTAATTGGAAAATTTGGATGAAAATTTAGTGTCCACTTATTGATATTAATTGGAAAATTTTGAAGACAGTTTAGGGCCCACTTATTGACATTAATTAGAAAATTTAGCATTCATTTATGAAATCAATTAGAAAATTCGGATGATAATTTAGCAACTATTAATTGATATTGATTGAAAAATTTGGATGATAATTTAGCGTCCATTTATTGACATTAGTTGGGCACTAAATTGTTATCAAGTTGTCCATTAACTAACATTAGTTGGAAAATTTGGATGATAACTTAGCGCCCATTAACTGACAGTTGAAAAATCTGATGATAATTTACCGCCCATTGATCGACAGTTGAAAAACTGTGCGATAATTTAACATCAACTAGAATTATAACCAATAAAACACCATTTTTATGGATTAATTAATAAATAAGCAGACTTCAATAATTGATCAGATTTGATTAATCTACATATTTGCTTATATTTCGTCACCTGAATCAGATTTTACAAGAAATTAATAATACTCTAAAAGACACAAAAGAAATCAAAATTTGGAATCATTTGATATCTCTACCAGTTAAAAACTTCTAGCTGTGAAATTTCTATACGCTGCAATCATCTGTAACTTAATGTGGAATATAAACAAAAAATAGCTTTTAAAATTCTCAAAATTTTGGAATTCATTAAATCAAAATTTATTACTTTTCAATTTTTAAAATTTTGTCAATGATCGCCATCCACCATTGTTAAAAATAAATTTTCCTGATTTTTATTAAAAATTTTAGTAACAGAAGAGGAGGAAAAAAACATTAATTAGAAAATTTTTCCTCAATTTTGGAAACTACTTTACAAATTTATCAGATGATATTGACATTTTTAATTATAAAACATATTAAAAAAATTATATCTAATAGTTTATAAATATTTGAGTAATTTTATCACAATTAAAGTTTTAATTATAACATTAAAAATGTCTCTCCATTTTTCAGTTTAATTATAATTGATAATTCATAAAATTTTTAAATGTGAAAAATATCTTTTTTTTTTTTTTTCTAAAAAAAAATATCATAGATGATATATGAATTTTGTTAAACAAAATTTAGCTTACTTGCTAAAATTTGATTTTGTTTAATGACCGAATTTTCTTTCCATTTTTTTTTATATTTATTTCTTTTCATTTAAAATTTGTGTGTTATTTTCTTTTCTTCTTTTTCTTTACTGTGGTAGAAAGAACAATAATTTGTAACGGAATTTGTATGACAGCAATGAAAATAAAGCAAAGAAAAATGAAAGAGAAATCAAGTTGTACTATTGTCAGATTGACAATAATTGTAATTTTGTTCAATTCGCTATTTTTCACATCCTTTAGAAAAAAAAAAAAAATTTGTGAAGAATATGGTGAAAAAAAAGATAGGCAATATCGATTTTTACTTAACTTTTTGGTGTTGAAGCTTTCATTAGTTTTATGAGGTAGGGATCTGACGTCAAGAACTGTCTGTAAGCACAAAATGGTGATAATAAAGATATGCTGTATCCGCCAATAAGATGGGGACTCATAGAAGAGTACACTGTTGTAAACTATTAAAATAATGGTCTTCATACCATGGTTAAGAAACTTTCTACTTTATGAAGAAACTTTTAATAATCTCTTTTATACTTGCATAATAGAGTGCGAATAATCTATCAATATGAAGGGCTCGTATAGAGATTGATAAAAATAAAAATAAAAATATCAAAAAATTTTTCGTTAACGTATGCGAAAACTTTTGCTAAAATTTTTATTAGAAATTTTACGCTATATTGTGTAGAAATGCAAATTTTCTATTGTTTACATTGCATTAAATTCGTATGATTTGTTTACAGAAGTAAAACAAAAGTCTGTTTATCTATATTAACGAGACTTGAAAGAAAGAGCTAAAAATAGGTTAAAAATTTGCTTATTTTCGAAAATATAAACAATAAATTTTTATATTTATGTCCCAGAGTCTCTTAAAATGAAAAATGGATGCAAAATTGTTCTTCCATCTTTCAAAAAATAATATAATAATATTAATAATAAAAAAAAAGGAACAATTTTAATGCATGCGGTATATAAACAATTTTGTCTGGGATATAAAGAGGAGTACTTTTACTAGGATATTACACATAATTTTGTTGCGGTTTAGTGTTTATAATCTATGAAGGAGCTTAGTAAAATGATATCATTTATTGCTTTTTAAAATATTACAAAGTTATGTTTGCTTTCAAGATATGGCACTTTAAACAGTAATAAATTGAAGGTAAAAATTCTATCCTTTAAACACATCAAATTTTGTATTTTTAAGTATCATGTGCAACGTCAGGAATTCTTGATAGAAAAAAAAAATTTTTTTTATAAAATATCTTCCACTTTTATGGTTTATATTTACATCAAAATATATTCTAATTGTCACCATTACAAAACTTTATATATAAAAAAATTATACAACAATTTATACAAAATATATAAAAATATATCCAAAATTTTTCAATAATAATAATAATAATAATAAAATTGAAAATTTATATATATATCAAATATTTTTCACTAAATTTTTGATATTTATATTTCTTTCTCTTGAATTTTTCTTCTTTTTAATTCTAAAAAATTGAAAAATAAAATAAAATTAGAACAATACCATTTTATAATGGATAATATTGAGTTTTATATATTAAATATGATTTTTCATTAACTTTTTTGCATAAAAAAAAATTCATAATGTAATTTAATCATTCGTTAGGAATTTTATATTATGAATTTTATGAATATATAAATAAATAAATATCAAGTAAATATAATTAAATATATACATATAGATTAAAAATATATATATATAGTAAAAATGTAATTTTGTATGGAAATATGTACTTTCATAATTATATATTTACCTAATTAATTTTAATTAAATGTTTATTTTTAATTCCTCTGCAGAACGAGTTCTTCTTAATTTAACAAATGTTGATTTACATTTACAAACAGAATGATTATTAAAAGAATTTTTGGAATATCTGAAGTACTGACCTCCACCCTACATAAGTAGGAAAAAATAAATTAATAAAAGGAAGAGGGGAAAAAAAGAAAATAAATTAAAATAAAAGCACAGAAAATATATAACATTATATTCTTTAAATTATTAGACTGGCCACAGGCATGACAGGAAATTTCCCTGATAAGTTTTGCCTTAAGGAAAGAATCAGTACACATCTTCCCACAGGATTTCAGTCAATCCAACTTGATTATTATAAAAATAAAAATTTTCCAGATAATGAAAAGAGACTAACAATTGTATTAAAATGCATTTTTTTATCAAATGACATCCACTTTAATTTGTTGCAATTGATAATGTTGCTATCATTACAGTTTTCATTTTCTGCCATTTTTATTTCTTCACTAAATAAATTTTCTGTAATAAATGCAGCACTACAGGGATTAACTGAAAGAAATAAAAATAATAAGAAACAAAAAAAAAAAAAAACTAAATGCAGACAAATGAATATTTTAATGTTCATTTCTTTATCATAAAATTAAATTTGAATTTTTATATTATGATCCAATAGAATAATTTCTAATTTTATTCTTAGTAAAATTAGAAATAATTTTAAGTTAAGAATTACTGACCTTTACTATTTTTTAATGATTTTTTCTCTTTGTAATCCTTGTATTTGAAGCGATTATCCATTTCATTATCTGTTTTCCTTTATAAAAAAAAAATTATCTTTTTTAATTATCATTCCTTTATAAACATTTGCAAGTTTACAATATATACAGTACACACATATATTTAATGTATTTATCAAGACATTTTTCTATATTTTTCAAAGTTTCAAAGAGGCATTGCAGTTTTCTGCTTTTTGAACTTGCAGGCAAACTAAATTTTCTGATATTTGTAATATTTAAAAAAAAAATATTAGAGATATCTCTTTCATCCTGCATTTTTTTTTTTTTTTTTTTTTTTTAGGAAAATTGATTAAGTTTCAGGTAAAAATCAATACATAAAAATTTTAATCATACTTTTTTAGAAAAAAATATTTAATAGGATAAATAAACTTATTGCTATTTTCGGATTATTTTTATATTTATTTTTCCGAATATTAAATCTGTAAATACTAAAAATAACTATAAAATATTTGATAACAGTTAAAAAAAAAAAAAAAACTCAAAGTTTAGTTTTCTTGCATTAATATTTTTATAAAACTTTCCTATATATATATAGATATAAAAATTGAAACTTTGAAAAATATTTAAGCCTTATATTTTTCTTTATAATTTAAAATATTAAAAAAATTAATTAAACATGATTTCTTATTATTTTCCATATTAATTTAAGGAAAAAAATTATAAGTTAAAATTCAAAACATATAAAAATAAAAAAGTATAAAAGTTTTCATATTTACCTTCTTGTAGAATTAACATTCCCTAAAAATAAAAGCATATGTGTTTAATTAAAATGCATTATTATAGTAATTAATGCATGTTTAATGATTTACCTTAAAACTATATATTTAAATACAGATCATAAACAAGAAAATTCATCTTTCTCATTAAAATTTAAATCATTATATTTCCAAGGTTGCTTTAATTAAAGAAATTAATTTTGCATTTTTTTTTATTTATTTGGTTGGTTAAAGTAATCCTTTGAATCTTTCAATGATTTTAGAAGTAATTAAATTTAAGCATTGTAGAGATTTAGCCAATTATGATGATGATTATTATTATATAAATTTTTCCTCCCTCTTAAAGATATATTCTATAAGACTGAAGAATACATTAAAGATGTAGAAGACATCTTCAGTCTTATAGAATTAGATTCTTATATTAGTCTTATAGAATGTATTGTTAGACATTAAAGATGGAGAGAAAAGTGTTTTAAGCAAAATTAATATAAGTTTCTGTCATAAATTTGCAAAGTTTCTGTTTTATATGATGAAATAATACTGTTACAAAACTAAGAATATGATATTTTACCCTTGGGGATTAATATTAAAAGTTCTGTTCTGATGGAAAATAGCAACACTTCTATCATTAAACTAATATTTGAAGATAACTTTTCTGATAATTATTTTTCTGTTAGAATATTTTATTATGGTTATATATATATATATATAAAATAAAATTAAAATATTATTATTTAAAATATTATTTTATAATTTTATGCTTTAAATTTAAATATTATTCTTTGGATAAAGTCTTCCTGTGTGTTTTATGGTCATTGATACTTTCATGAGTGATTTAATCTCATTCAAACATAAACATCATTAAAGTTTATTTAATTTAAAGTTATTTTAATAAAGTTTAATTACATTTTAGTAATTTCTTTTTGCTTAAAAATAGAACTTTGTTTGGCAACATGCTTTTAACTATTAATGAAAAATACCTTCCACTTTCCAAATTACTAATTCAGTTAATTAATATTTAATGGTGTTTTTTTTTGTTTTGTTTTGCATACAGAATTGATTTTAAATATTTTATTTTTGTTACTCTTCTGATCTTTCGAGTTTAGAAAAATCCGAAGATGAGAATTTTAAATAGAATAAAGTGATCGAGTTAAATACTACTCTTCTTCTTCTTCTTTTTTTTTTTTTAAGGAAATTAACACGCGAAGTTTATAAAAACACAACAGTAATAAACCCAATTAGTGAGTTATACCGATTGCAGAATTAAGAGAAAGAGGAGAAAAAAATATAAATATATAAATCAGACACAGAAAAATTCAGATAAATTGTCTATTAAAACATCAACCTGACATTATTCCATTATCTTCTGTCAACAAACGAAATAAATGTTGCATTCATAAATAAAGATTAATTAATTCTATTAATAGATATATATTACAAAGAATTAAGTTGTTATCTGTAACTGCATACATTTTCATTAAGGGGGTATAAAAAATATATATATATATTTTATTTTCTCTCGAACAAAATAATAGTAAAAACTACTGTCAGGTTGTAAAATTTTCTGTTGGAGAAGTGGAAAAGTTATCTTTGCGGTCGTTGTTTAAATCTAAAAATAAAAAAATACGAGAAACAACGTTTTATAATACAAATCAACTATTTTTTCTCGCTAGAATGTATACGCTTACAAGAAAAAAAGAGAGCAAACAGTTACAATTTTACACTTCGTTATAAAAAGGAAACTTCCTGCAGATACGTTGCATTTCCGACCGAACAATACCTTTAAAACAATCGCTTGCGGTAGTAACAATACTATTAAAATTCAAAAGATATCCATTTAGTGACAATAACCTCAGAAAATATTCAATTTTATAACCAAACCCACCGATTTGCTGATTCCTCAATAAGTACCATGAAATTGTTATCTTTCGAGTTTACGTTCGATACAGAGGGATTGCGCTTTAAAGATTTTTTTTTTCCTCTCGCAAGCATACGTAAAAGATATTTTTGAATCTGGAACCTTATGAAATTGTGGGTATAACAAAAAAAAAAAATTCAAATGGATAACAAACTATACTCAGCAGAAAAATCTGACGCAAAGTTCATTAATCACTTGTAACCATTGATTTTGTTTTTGACCATGTTTGCTATTGTAAGATTTTCTTTCTCTTTTTTTTTGGTGTAAAAATATCAAATAATTATCTTTTGAATAATCAATAAAATATAATATTTTACTGGTATTAAATTTTAATAAATTTTTACTCTTTCAACTGCTTCTTTTAATATAAAGTTATGAGAGTTTTATCTGAAAGTCTTCAACTCGATCCTTTAATTATATGCAACAAAGAAATTTTTATAATTAAAATATATTGCGGGTGCCGTATAATAGACTGATGAAATATATACAAAATAAAATCCACTCTTTCATCTAGATCTACAATAAAAATAATTCAGCAGCGGGAACAATGACATAGACATTTTTCATACTGAACCACAAACAATCATTACATTCATTAATCTGTTTAAATATTATTTTTACACGTGATTAATGGTTTTATGTTGTAGCTTGTAAGATCTCTTCCAAAGATTATTTTCTTGATGGATTTACATTTTCCATCCTTTAAACAAATCTACTTTTCTTTCCTAAGTTTACATTTTATTTCTTTCTTTAATTAATTCCGACTAAAGATGTTATAAAATCACCAATATTAATACATAAAAAAAAAAAAACAGAAAAATTCATCAAGACTGTAATATTGATTTAAACAATTATAAAAAAAAAAACTGAAAGTTTTGTTTAAGGAACTTAATTAATTCAATGAATATTTTAAATGATAAAAACGGAGAGGGAGAAGAAAAAGAAAAAAAAAACTAAGAAAAGCCGACTTTAAAGAATTGTAAAATCTCTCTCCCATCTGTAAACAAATTAATGAAAATCATGCACACGATGAACTTTTTAACAATTTTTGAATTTTTTTTTTTTAACTATTTACTAATCTATAAAGTTTTATTTATAGATATTGAAATCTATCAAAAAATCTGTAAAATCTATAAAAAAAAATTAAGAAAATCTTTTCCATAATGAAAGGATACTTAACTTTTTTATAGATTATAACGGAGGTTATAATGATTTTTACTGCATGAATCTAAATCATATTAAGAATTTTTTCACGTAAACATATGGGTTAAATGAAAAGTACAATATTTTTTTATATGAGTTTGAAAAGTTCTGTTGGATACATATGAAACTCATATAAAATTTCTGCTAGATCAAGAATATTTTTCGAACGTTATCGATCCGCTATCATCAGAATGGTTGATATTAACCATTTCTGATAAGTTAAGTCGATGGATCATATTTGATCATTGCACAATACTTTTCTCGGAATGAATTTTCTCCAGTAAAGTTTCATATACACTAAATTTTGTTAATGCGTGTTGCAACGCTTTAACAGCCGTAAAAATATTTAGATTTCTAGCAAAACAAATCTTAATTTTCTAAAAATGAAAAGTAAAATAAAATAAAAAAAGTCGAAACATTACCTACACTTCGGTGATATACGGTCTTCAACACAATAGCTACTGCTAATATAACAATCACAAGAACGCTTCCAGCAACAATTAGAGCAGGACTGTAAATGAACTGTTCACTTTTTTCTGCAATTAAACCGCAAAAGGAAGAAGAAGAGTTACCACAAATTAATATAGAGTTACTTTTGATAGATCATCATTGTAAAAAAAAGGAGGAAAGAAAAAGGAGCAAAAAGTACCTTTGAAAGTAAGTTCGCCAGGTGGTGATAATGTTGTAGCTTTAACAACAGCTTTGCTCTGTCCTTTCGCATTAGAAGCAGAAATCATGATGAGAAAACAGAGAGAAAGAGAGAACGAGAGATAGGTGTTAAACCCACAACCCAGAAGTTTCAGTAAAGCATCTTAAGCTAGGTTAGGGTTTCTAGATAATCAGCTCTATACAAGTTCTAATAAAATTGTTGTTTTAATCCTCCTTCATAAATAGAATGGAATTTGACTCAAAACAAACATCTGTTTCTGCTGTTATTGTACAGTTATTTACGGCATCTGGTACACCTGTGAATAAATGGATCCTCTTCTATCTCTCGAAATTTTTTTTTTATTTTTATTTTTTTCCTATAAGTGCAATTTATTACACGATAGAGAGTGGATTTTTTTTGTGTTCGCATTCCTTTCTGAGGAGGGTAAAATCAACAAATTTCTCAGTTAACTATACTAAAATATATATTGGGAAAAAAATCTTTTTTTTCCATCCCGATATATTTTATCTTTGTAAAATATCTCAGAAAATATAATTTATCAAAAAATAGCTTACTACATTACTCTTCGATTTTTCCATTGTCTGTTCGTTTGTCATTTTGCCGTTCTTATATAAAGAACAGCAAAACATCTTTAAAATGAAAGATTTGCAGTAACAAAGATGTTAAGTTATCACAAAAAGATTTTTTTTTGTATTAGTAATAATCTACATAAAGTAAAATTTTAGAACTTTGATGCCAACATATTAAATGAATAATGTTCCATTTGGAACTTCTCTTCATTTAATATGCTGATGTTGACTATACTATACTCTAGTTGACTATAATTGACTATGGTTGACTAGAATTGACTACAGTTGACTATAGTTGACTACAATTGACTAAAGTATGACTATAGTTGACTATACTTGACTCTATTACTTTTAACACTATATTACTTTATAATTATACAATTCAATACAATAACTATATTATAACTATGCTATATTATAACGAGAACATTCTATACTATTAACTATATTAATGTAATTTACTTATGCTAATTAAGTATTTAAACAATGTGATATATCAGTAGAATGTACAGTACACATACTTCACGTAGATTGCATTCCTAGGGATGAGCAAATGAATGTAACTATACAATACTACATGTGTATCATATATTACATGATATCACGTTGTTTAAATACTAACTTATCATGTAGATCGCATTCATAGAGATGATAAGGCAAGGTGATACGAAAGACAAATAAGATAATATCAGAATTTCGATTCAAAACAAACTGTTAACATATTATGATCGTAATTGCATCACATGGGGAACATAACTGAATGACTTTACGATATCGAATTGCTGTTAAAAGCGCAGTTTAGATAAAGTTGTTCTGTACAGTTTCAATCCAGAAAAGGCTCTATATAACTTTACTAGACAGATTTTCTATCGATAACTTCCATCTTTTCAAAACACGGGAAGGAGGAGTTACCTTTTCCTAACTTACAACGAAAATGTGGTGACTAAATCTTGTAATTAAGACCTTTAATCAATTTTATTGTTGAGTAAAGGAGAGAGGAAAATTTTATTCAATAAAATTCGAGTTAATCGTTAACTTTTCGAAACTTTTCGAAAAGTTGAAAGATTGCTATGCAGAATTTAAAATTGGGTCGGATGAAAAATAAATAAAATCTAATTAAAATCGTAACAGGTATTTAAAACGCTTGTTTTAATGAAAATTATTGTCTGTTCTGTCAAGAAAAAAAGAAAAAAAGTGTTCCTGGTTAACTGCAGAACTAAATGCATTCGTTAAAGGATCACCATTAACATTTAAACCATTAACCCCAATTCATCTACTTACTAGACTTGTGCACATTAACCTATAGTGCATTAAGAGATAACTTTCTGTTTCTTATTCATTATAGGCGTATCTTAATTACTATTTTGTTATTATAATGCGATATTTTCATAAGTATCTCTCTAATTAAACGTTTCAAAAAGAGAGAAAAATCTCGAATGAAAAGCATTTTGCTATCAAAGTGATTAGCAGATTACCAATATTTTAAAACCGTAATGTGTCGAATATTTTAATTTTTGACACTCTTGGCATGTTTATGAATGAATCTCTTAATTTTATAACTGTTTATTTTTGGAATAATAATAATAATACTCTTTCTTTACCTTAAACGCATAACTTATTATTCATGTGTCAATAGAAAAAGAGAAATTTTGCAAAATATCATGATGCATGTTTGCTTTACATTAATTTTTAATTTAAATATTTGCATATTATCGGGTAAAATTTAGTCATTTCTTATAGAATCTGACAAGAAGACTAAGATGATGATAATGATAATAAATCGTTATTTATGCTAGAAAAGTTTGAGTTGGATTAAAAAGTCAAAATTTTCTTGTAGCAAAAAAATAAACTTAAATTGTCTTTCAGAAAACTACTTTTGAAGAAACTTTTAACCAGTTGCAATGAATTGAAGCAATCAATCTTAAAAGATTATCTTTCACCTCTTGGGATTTTTATATCCATAGATTTAAAACATGTAACTGAAATAGCAAATAGTTCCGATCAGAGTCAATACTTTAATGGTTTCTTTCAATTCGACAACAATAACTTCATTGAAAATGTTTCACAAAATTGTTTTCAGACAATTTATTTATTTTTTCCTTCAAATTCGAATTCTCAAACTTTTTTTTTATATCACGTATTATTGTTTGTGTAAATATTCGACATGCAAATAAACAGAAAATTCTATTACTTTATTAGCAAAAGTCGCACACATTGCCAAACTGCGGTGAGTATCAATTAACTTGTTGCAATCCCTTTAGTGCAATCTTCATTCGACCATCTTAGCAACAACAACAACCAAGAAAAAAAAATCACTTTTCTTGCAGTATTTTCTAACAACGCTCAACGTAGAGCTTCGTTTATATCTAAAATTAATCGCATTTAATTTAATTCTAGCTACTGCTATTAAAACTCGCACAAAATATGCGCGCATAAAAAAAAAATTGTATGAAAAGTTATATTTATGTATCTTCTAGAAGTTTTTCTTATCGTGCGATCTCTTATCTCCATGCTTCCCTTTGAAGTAGGCCTAGAGCGCAATTTTCAGTTTGGCACATGTTTACAAAATTGTAATGCATACGTTTTTTTTTTTTTGTTGTTGGGAGTTGTAAGCTTTACCTATATTCTGTTTTTTAATTTAATATGTTAATTCATTATTGGTAAATAACTACACTTTTTTTGGTACTTTGTAAGGTATTCTAACTTAAAAAGAGTTTTTGCAAAAAAAAAAAAAAAAGCGAGTCTCTGTCAACGTCGTTATAAAATATTTGCTTGCTAATATCGATTTTAGAACAATCAACACTCCATTTGTTGCCATCTCGAAACAAACTGAAGCAATTACTAATGTTCACTTTATTGATCTATGCATTGATGTAACCAAATGTTAACTTTATTTAAAAAAAAAAAAAAATCAATACAAAATATAAAATTCGCGATATTTTCGGACTTTAATAAATAAATTTTCTATGATAAAAATATCGAAAACATTCGAAAAATTACGAAACTTCTATTGTTATAATTATAAATATTAACAAACAAATAAAACGGTTTAAAAATAAAAAAAATTATTTTATGTTATAAGCTATTATTACGTCATAAGTTACTGTTATCGATCTTATTGCGAAATAGATATATATTAATCCATAGTGTATTGTTACATCATAAGTGTCTGCTACAGATCTCAATTATTACAGAGTGAGTTCATAGTATTGTTACATTATAAATTATTGTTATAGACTTTATTGTTATGCAATAAGTTCGTGTTGAGTTATAAGTATTGTTATAATCATATGATATTGTTACGTCATAATATAATGTAACAGATGGAGTAAATAGAAATCTAGTCAATATATGAGCTTTCTAATACTGAAACTGTTTGGTCGTTATTGCGAAACATTACTAAAATTATTTAAAATTCATTTTAGGAAATTTCTAACGAGCTATGCAGCGTATTCTTAATTTTATCAGCCATTTGGAAAGGCTCCAATATAACGTGACAGACGGGACAAACCGAATAAAATACAATACTAACTCAACATAAACAACATAATTATTTTACGACTACATATAGTATCATTAAATAAAAACAAGCAATTAATTATTCGTAATCTACTCACCAACAGGAACCAGCTTGACAACACATGGGGATTTTTGTATCCCAACAGAGTTCGCTGCCCAACATAATAAATCTTGGATATCTTCAGGTGATTCTGGTAGGTAGAATGCCACGCTGGTAGTACCTTTAACATCGTATCGGATGGGAGCTGTTGTATTTGATTTCCAGTAGATATCTACGAAAGAAGGATCTGCTTCGACTTGACAAGTTGCATTTAACGGTCTGTTCAAAGTCGTAACTACTACGCTATCCTGTTGCTTGCATACGGGTGCAACTGTTCGTTCAAATTTAATTCGGTAACCATTACAAAAACAATTATTTAAGTACCAGACACAAAAGATGCCAAAAAAAATACTTTTTATTTTCTCCGAAGAAAATTTCAAAATTTGCATTAAAATAATTTTTAAGTATTTCATTCGGTCACTTGTTGGTTCATAAAATTTAGGTGTCTCAACACACACAAACAATACTAATTGTAATTCCGATGGTGTTGATTACTTAATGAACAATGAAGAATTAGCCTTATAAGAGAAAATCACCATTGGGCCAAGTGTATATTAAGTAACAACAGCTTTGTTCTTCGGAGAACATTAAAGTAATTTGGCAATAAGTTGGGAATATTAACCGCTGTGTGTCTTTTGTATAAAAGAGCACAAATGACTCCAAGGAGTATTTAGAAGTCCTGAAGGACTACACGTGTAATCTAATTAAGTAAATGACTAAGCTTGTCACTTTGAACTTACAATTAGTACATCGTTAACATTAACATTTTACCCAATGGGGTCGTTCTATCATGATTTCGAATAGTTTCTAAAAGTTAAATTTTTAATTAAAGAAACGGACATATATGCAAATATGTTACGTCCGAACACCGAAATTGCACAATGACCGGAAAAAAACAAACCACAGCGCATTGTGGCTAGTTCCAAATGACCAAACACCGATGCTCAACATTATTTTGCTTGGTGGCCATGGTTAGATAACCACAACTCGTTGTGGGCAACTTCGACAAAACCAATACACTTTCTGTGCGACCATAGACCGTTCTGAAAGAGATCAGGGCATGTATTTGTAGTAGTACTCTTCGTATTACTAATAATAGTGGAATTCCGTTACTGATAATGGAATTTTGACTGTTTAGCAGTATATCGGCGATGGCAACTAATTTACAAAAAAAAAAAAAGCCTCTGACATTTTGGACATTTGGAAGAGGTCTTCAGTTATATGTATTTTTACAATATTTTTATTTTTTTTTAAATCATAAATGATGTTTTTCAAAAAATGAAATTTTTTATTAAAAATTTTAAAAGATTTCAACAAGAACACAATCTAGCATGGGGTTAGATAGTTTCGAACTGGCAACAATGCATGGTGGCTATTGATTTTCATATTCTCTAATATCTAATAAAGAACATATGAATTTTATTAAAACATTTTAAAAATATCTGTTTTCTTGTAGATTATCAGCTAAGATTTACATCTGAGTCAAAGGCTATCATTTAATATTTGATTCCTGAAAATGAATTAATGTAGTAGCACTTTTTCAATTGGTTTCTTTATATAATCTGGACTTCTCGGAGTTCAGTGCAGGAAATTTTAGAATATCATATGTTATTCTCATTCTATATAGCTCTAAGAATAACACAAAAAATGGTTGCTTCTGCATAAACAGCTAAGGCTAAATTTAAACAATAAAATTGCCTATTTTTTCCCTCTCACGTTATCTTCTTTTCTATAAAAAGCGGATAAATATACTTAATCTCCCTATTTTAAAATAAGTACATCTAGGAATAATTAACTAAACTCTTATAAATTCAGTTCTTAAAAATGTATTAACTAATGACAAAGAAAGATTCAATAACAAATAACATCCTAATAAAATTATATAAGTTAATTAAACTGAAGAAAGTTTTATATAAATAAGGAGAGAATTGTTTCTCATTCTTTTGTTAAATTAAAAATCAACAATCAAATTGAAAATTCTAAATTAAGATAATTTTATAAATGTCTATCTGTTTATTCTTAGTGCTATAGATACTGTTCATTTATTCATACAAGCGCTGTTGCTATGACATTTTGAAATGCACAGAACTTTTTGACATCGACACTTGCACTTATTATTCTAACAATAACGTATGCAGTGGCACATGAAACCTTGTTGGGACCCAGAGGAGAGTCCTGATGCTTTCCGTAGCGTACATACTACAAACACATGTCCTGATTTGTTTCAAAACGGTCTGTGGTGGTTTCAAAACGCTCAGAACGTATATTGGTTTTGGCAAAGTTGCCCACAACGCGTTGTGGGCAACTTTGCCAAAACCAATGCGAAATAATGTTAAGCATCGGTGTTTGGTTGTTTGGAACTGGCCACAATGCGTTGTGGCTGTTTTTTTTTGGTCATTGTGCGATTTCGGTGTTTGGGCGTAACATATAGGCCTATATATATATATACACAATACACTTTATTTATTTTATTTTTTAGTTTTTAGATTTATACTCACATCTGACTCTTAAGTAAACTGAATTACTTTCTCCCGTTCCTTCGCTGTTCGTAGCTATGCAAGTATAATGACCTCTAGAAGATCTTTGGATATTTTTCAAATATAATGTCTGATTTAAAATCAGGATATCCTTAGAAGCATTAGATGGCAGATCTTGATTCTGAAATCTCCATCCTACTTTATTTATCGGAGGATTTGCTTTAATATCGCATTCAAAATGTACATCTGTTCCTTCTTTGATGTTAGAATAATTTCTTCCCAGTCGAAGATTTAATTGGGG
This sequence comes from Androctonus mauritanicus, assembly GCA_011317285.2. Classification (NCBI taxonomy): domain Eukaryota; kingdom Metazoa; phylum Arthropoda; class Arachnida; order Scorpiones; family Buthidae; genus Androctonus; species Androctonus mauritanicus. Next base: position 40,942 of record WUQG02147669.1, on the reverse strand, counting down.
TACATCTGAAAAGAAAACATTCTGCTTTTATATATATATAATTTTTTATATTTGATATTTACTAAAATGTACTCTTTCTGTTGTTTTTCGAGAATAAAAACTTTTTAAAAAGAGATACTGTATTAAGTGGATTTTAATAGAATTTATTAAATAATGAGAGAAACTGGCTCTTCACATAGTCTGGTTTTTCGCTGAATTTTAAGCAGAAACTTTCTAATTTTGTTATTTTTATCTCTATTAAAATTTTCGAACTGTAAACAGAAAGAAAAAAAATCAATTTTTCGCGTTCGATGGATTATTTTTCTAAAACTGCTTTAATTATTTCTTACAACAAGTAACATTCAGTAACATTTTTCTTTTCTCTCGAACAAAATGGAAAATTCTTTATGAACTATTACTGATTTAATCAGGCATACGCAAAACATATTTTCCTACCAATTGATACAATTTATATAATTTTGGACGTCGATCTAAATTAAAAATAAAAAAAAAAAAATACGGCCTGAACTAACTATTTTTAATTCGTTGAAATATTCAGAGAGCGATGCATCATCTTGAAGAATCGCGAAGAATTCTTTAAAAACGTCGAGGAAACTTCAAATTCCCTTCGAGGAAAACGTAAAATTAATCTTATTTTTAATTTAAACGAATGCAAATTTGAAGTAATGATCGCTTTTCGCTGCACAACAGTTTTAAAATGGTTCGAGTTCCAAACGCACTCTTAAGTTTGAACAGAAAATTCCTGTTTGCTACTTAATTATAAGACAGCCTGGAATATAAACAGAATATCAGAAAATTCAAGAAGAAAAAATAAAAAAATAAAAACTTCTCTACATAACTGAATATAAAAGTTTCTACAAATATAATTAATCTAGCCATAAAAAAATATGGATATATATATATATAACTTATACTTTTTTATAGAGCATAAATCATCTTTATCACTTATCGTCCACTGTAGTAAAAAAAAAGAGTTTTATATGTTTATAAAAATCTAAATTTTATTTATTCATATGTCATTTCTCAAACTGGGGCACAGTCGAAACGTTTTCTTATAATTTTTGTACTCAGAGTGTGTATATTTCTTTTCTAAACTTCTGAAATCCCAAAGCACAAACAGTTATAACGTATATCGCAGATGCAAAGAATTGCTAGTAAAAAATATCACATTGTTGACTGGATGTAAACTTAGTAGGTAATTCTAGAGAGAGACACGTTCTCTATACTGTCATGCAAGACTACTCAACATAAATCATTTGACTTCGACAATGCACAAGAGTATTGTTAAGAAAGTTCTTCCCCCGACTTTGTAGACTCTAGAGAGATTTCTATTGTTTTTATGCAACTAAAAGAAAAAAAATTTGAGACATTTAAAAAAAAAAAGTGGCTAGCTACACCATTTCCAAACAATAATATCCGAAAAAAATGATAAGTATCCTTTCCCTTAAAGGTACTTTATTTCTTTAGGATAGTTCTTTATAACATCATGATTGCTTTACATAATTCTTCTTAAATGAGAGCTAATATATCTTTTTAAAAGTATTTCTGTATTGGCTACAATCCAGTGTGTTTCTTCTTTTAATAAAGTTAAAAACCGTCTTTTTTTCTCCTCTCCCCCTTCCGAAATTATCTCTTTTAATAGTACCAAACCGAGCATGTTATCATTGCGAAACAGAAACTTATTCCTATAGAAGTATAAATTTAATTTTCTAGAAAAATTAGTTCAAAATGTGGTCTCTTTGATTGACTGAAGCTGGATTGCCGTGTTTGGAATACCATGATCCGACTTTCACTCAGGAAAGAGATATGTTTCTACTAGGTTAAACTTGGGTTACTTGCTTCCGAAAACAATATATGCTTCCAGGTTTGTATTTCTTTCAGATGGAAAATCAACTTGTGTATGCCATTTAAATGCAATTTAATGCAAGTTTGACTACTCGGATAGTTATATTTCTGTATAATATAAACGCACACACGTTGCTAAAACCATTTCTAAAGTTATGTTGAACATATTTTGACTGAGTGATTTAAAAACACGTTTTCTTTCTTGTTTAAGCTCGAATATAACGCGAGTCAAAAAAAAGAAAGTAGCAAAAAGTTACGGTATTTTCGTGCTCAGTTTTTTTTTTTTATCGTGACTTCTCTATATTTTGATGGAAAATTAATTTCCGATAGAATAGGACTTTAATACCATGGTAAGAAAAAAAATGAGGTAGAGAATGACAGACATAGATGGAATAACAGTAAAGTCCGTTACATACAATGAACGTCCAATTTCCAGCTATCTTCTAGCGTGCTTGGAGTAATGGAAGGATTATGTGCACGACACACCAGAAACTTCCCGTTGTCGTCAGCAGATGGCACAAACGTCAGGTAATTTAATGTAGCATTTCCGTTCTCGATGATTTCCTCTCTGTTGGACACCAGTTTGACGCTGCCTTTCCACCAACTGATATGAACGGAAGGGAGGGATCCACGTGTACTGCAGGTGACGTGATGCACAGTATTTGCTGACAGTGGGTGACGTTCGCCAATTATTTTCACATCTAAAGGCTTTACTGTAACATAAAGATAGAAATTCGATAAATCTCCTACACTACTATACACAACTCATTACGTATCTACAATCGTAATAAACACAACCGCCCGTTTACAAAACTTTTAACTATAATATTAAATACACGGTAATTATATCTTATCCTATTTAATTTTTCCTTTGGTTTCTAGATGCATTTAAGTAATTTATTAATAATTTATCGTAACGAAAATTTAGCCTGCAGGTTGTTTATAGGATTGAATATAGTTAATTATAGCCAAGGGGTTAAATTACTAAAAGCCAAGTTTCTGATAAGCAGCTTTGACTTTGCTTTAATAATTAGATTTATAAACACTCTATACAAGTTTATAACACCCGGAATAACTGACTGTTGATATTTATTTGTAATTTATAAAATTAACATTTTTTTTTTTTATTTTGAGCATAGTTCGGCATTTTTTACTTTTTTGTTTCCCTTTGTTTCAACTTATAAATAGTAGTAAAGAGAACTAAGAATCCTTCTTTAATCTTACAAATGCTTTAAGATGTTATTCTTTTTTATTTTCTACTATTTCTATTTTTATTTTTTTTTTTAATAAAAGGCACACTTTAGAAATTCGCAATGTCCTGTTGAAGACGAGCAATTGCATTCTGTTCTTTCGCAACCTGTGTTTAGCTTCACAACAGAAAATTAAACCCCCACAGGCACAACAAAAAGCAGATCAATAATGCCATTGCTTACAATACATTGCTATCCATTGATGGAAAAGTTGAGATAAAACTTTAAATTGCAACTAAAAATCGTGTACAATCAAAACTTATCTTATGCTTCAATTTTTTTTTTTTTTTTTTTTTACAAGATGTTATTATGTTATCTCAATTTTTGTTTCCAATTATTATATGATGATACGAAAAAAAATCGCAAAAAAAAAAATTCCGCGGTTGTATTCTTTATTTAATTTTCAAAATTTATTTTGCAAAGTCGCATAAAAGAATTTGGAGTTGTTATTTTTATAAACGATTAACTTCGTTTACGTGTTTTTAAATTAAAATTCTTTGCGTTAAATATCAAGAAAAATTTAATATTATAAACGTCTATAAATTCATAGTACATAATATTCAATTTTATTAATTTAATAAGATTTTTTTTTTTGTAATTTTTTTCTCTTTGAAAAAATTGTAACTTAAAGAAAATTTTAATCAAAAATTATTCATATTAATTTTTTTTTCTGTTTAAATTAAATATTTTAACATGATTTTATAATAATAATAATAATAAATTTCTTATTCCAACATCAATCCAATTTTATGCGAAAAAAAAAAATTGATTTGATTTTCGTATAGAAATCAAAATTTTTAATCCAATTTCTGCTTAAAAATCGATTTATTTTATTTTTAATATAATTGGTTATGTTTAGTTCAGTTTCAGGCTAAAATAATTTAATTCACTTTCATAATCAATAAAAGTTTTAATCAAATTTCAGCCTGAAAATATTTTTCATTTTTATTTTTTCATAAACAACAATTTTTAATTCAATTTCAGGCAATAAATTTAATTTTTTTTTTGTTTTTTAATTTATGAAATCCAATTTTCAAGGTTGGGAATTTTTGTCTATTTTCATAATCAATTTTTTTTTTTTTAGTTCAACTTCAGGCTAGAAAAAAATATTTAATTCAGTTTCGCATCCAATAAAACTTTTTAGTCTAATTTCAGGCTGAAAAGTTTTCGTTTTCTTTTATGATCAATGAATATATATATATATATATTTTAATCCAATTTCACTCAATAAAAATTAATTCACTTTCGAATCAATAAAATTTTTAATCCAATTTCTGGTTAAAAAAATTTTTCTTTTTTAATTCACTTTCATAGTCAATAAATTTGACTTTCAAATTTTATAAAATCCAATTTCATGCCAAAGAATTTTCATAATCAATTTTTCAGTTCAATTTCACGAAATAAAAATTAATTAATTTTCATATCTAATTTTTTTTTTCTGTCCAATAAAAATTTTAATTTAAAAAAAAAATTCCGTTCAGTTTCAACAACTGAATCCAATTTAATCAAATTTTTTTTAATTTTTTATTTTTTTTTAGTGGTACATTTATATCGAAACAAATTTTCACTAAATTGGGAAACAATTTTATATAATTAAAAAAAAAAAAAATTAATCCTAACTTCCAAAAAAAATTTGTTTTGAAGCGATTAACTACGGTTTCGTATAGTCTGAGACATTTTGAATATCAAGAAAACACTTACGGGTCACATTCAACGTTACAGTAGTAGAAGCAGGCAAGGAAATGTTCGAATTTGATGCTTGACAAGTAAATGACCTCATTAGATGATCTCTCTTCAATTCCCCGACTATTAGCTCATTTCGAAGTATATTATTGGAAGTCGTTGTGTAAGTACTATCAATTAAATGTGAACCGCTCCACCAAGTCACACTAGGTACAGGTCTACCTGGAATAAAAAAAAAAGAAAGAAATTTTCATCAATAACACAACAGACAGAATGGATTTTCAGATACAAAAATACCTTCATTTACATTAAAAAATTACTAACCTTTATCGACTTCGCAAATTAAAACTAAATTAAACCCCTCTGGAAAAGGTCCAATGATATTATTAAGTACTTCTCCCCTGAGATCTTTGATAATTGGTTTACTTGCAGGAACTAGAAAACAAATTTATTACATTTAGAAGTAATTTACTCTTTATAAATGATTTATATGAAATAATAAATAGATAATTAGTTCCTTGTAAAATCGACATTATGCTATGTTTATTCGCTTTATCAGAATGTCGTTTTTATACTCTCTCGGTCGCCATTTTTATTCTTTCCATTCTTAATGTTTTTAATATTTATAAATTTATTTTTTATTTTTGTATGTAAGAAAGTATTATAAATAAGAAAAAATTAAATTAGAAAATAAAGAGAAAAATAAATTTCTTGATTTTTCACTTTCTTCTAGTTTTTGGATTGGTTGTAATGAACATTAGAATGCTTCATTACAACCACCCAATGTTAGTTTTTGGATGGTTTTAATGAACATTAGAATGTTTCGTTGCAACCACTCCAATGTTAGTTTTTGGAAGGCTGTAATGAACATTAGAATGTTTCGTTACAACCGTCCAATGTTAGTTTTTGGATGGTTGTAATGAACATTAGAATGTTTGAATGATTTCGTAGAATGTTTTCATTCTACGAAAACATTTTAATGTTCATTACAACCATCGTAAAACTAAGAATATAAGTATCTTTAAAATGAAATATTAAAAAAGTTTTGTTTCTGAAAATTTGCTACTTTCTGAGAAATTTAACATTATAATGAATATTTTCAATTTTAATAAACGTTAAAGAGAAAAAAAAGAACAAAATCTGTTGATATAAACAAAAAAATTTACACTATAACGAGTACTTTAGTGAGATTACTCATTCTAATATTGAACTGAAAATTACTAGTTGTTGCGAAAATTCAATCATAAAAATAATAATTTTCAACTTAATGAATATTAAAAAGAGAGAATATGCTTTAAGCAAAAAAATTGTCACTTAACGAAACGATTTTAAAACAACTCGTTATAATATGAGTTGTTGATTTCGTAACGAGATTTTCCCCGTGTTTAACGTTTATTAAACTGAAAATATTTTTTAATAAAATCAAGTTTCTCAGCAACTAGCAATTTTCAAATCCAGTACTGAGTTAGTACGTCAAATATAAAATAACCGTCATAAAACCAAACTATTTAAAAAATACTCGTTATAGTGTATTCGAAAAGTTTTGTTTCTGAAACTTCCTACTTTCTGAGAAGCAAGTTTCAGAAACAATGTTATAATGAACATATCCTCAGTTTGATAAACGTTAAAGAGAAAAAAAAACAAAATCTGTTGATATAAACAAAAAAATTTTACTCTATAACGAGTGATTTTAGAACCGTTCCGTTTGAGGATATTTGGATTATTCATTCGAATACTGTTTTTGAAAATTGCTAGTTTTGTTACGAAAATTTAATCATAGAAATAATTATTTTCAACCTGATAAACGTTAAAAAGAATACATGTAATAAGAGAAAAAATTTTACCCTATAACGAGCGCTTTTAAAACGGTTTCGTTTTATGACCCTTCTTTATATTTGACATACTGATTCCAGAACTGAATTTGAATGCTGCTGAAAAACTTAATTTTATCATATTTTCAGTTTAATAAACGTTAAACCCGGGAAAGAAATCTCTTTACAAAACCAATGATTTCTTACGCTGTAACGAGTGTTTTAGAACCGTTTCATTACGTGACTGTTTTTTTTTTTAGAACTGGATCACCAACTTTCGAGTACAGGTTCTTAAAATTTGTTTGTATAATATTTTATTTATTTGAATAACTAGACTTTATATCGCTTTTAGTGCAACACACGAAACTACACCATACCAAACTTTAATTAAATAATAAATTCATAACTATCTCGAAGTTGCGTTTTTAATAACATTCTCGGTTTTTAAAAATAGAATAAAATATTCTAAATAAAAAAAAAATTTACTTTTTAAAAGTTTTTAAGTAACATGTTAGTAAAATAAATATATAATATATGTAAAAGAAAAAAATAAAATAATTAATACTTTTAAGCTTCTTCTGAAACTAGATTCTCCACATTTTATGAAGACTTTTAAAAGATTTTTTTACTTCTTTTTTTTTATAACTTTCACGTATAAAATGTACTACATGGTGCATAAAAATACTTTTAATGCTAAACTTAAAGCAGACTATTTTAAGTTTCTTATTATTTATGTATACTGAATAGGTATTTATTTTATTTATTGCATTTTTTACTATCAGTTGGGCTTCACTGCATTAGTTATTAATGACTATTTGAATAAATTCTTAAAAATTATTATTATTTTCAAATATTATAAATTCACAGTTTCAGTAAATGAAAAATTAATGTTTCCAAAACTTCAAAGAAACTCCCACCAAGAAAATTTGTATTTCAAAATTCCTTTAATTAAAGGAAACAAAAGAACAAAATTCCCATTTTTGTCTTCGTGGTTGTTAAAAGATTTTTTTTTTTTTTTTGATGTATTTATAGAATTTTCCACCAAAATTTTGAACAAGAATGTGGAATTTCTTTTCTATTCTGTATCTTTTACTTCTTTTAATCTTAAAGAGTTGAAGTGTTCCAATATAGATTAGAAAGTTCTCATCCTGTAAAAGAACTCTACTAAACTTAGCAGATAAGAATGTTTATGGATGTAAAGAATAGTTAGAACAAGATTGCACACCAATAAAAAGATTATAATTTAAAAAATATATAAAAATACACTTTTTATATTTGTTCTATTTGGGTGTGTGTGTATGTATGTATATATATATATGTTTATAGATTTTCTTTCTTAAGAAAATCGTCGAGTGTTTTTGAAAAAATTTTCTTTGATCATCTAGTTATTAGAGAGACAAAAGCGGATATAATTGGTGTTTGTTTGATTTATTTTTACTTCTTAAATGCAATTTTTTTATATTTTTTTATTCGTTTCTAAGATAGAAACACGATAAGTTTTTTCTATAGTAATTAGATACACGAAGAGATTTTTTTTCCTTTATGTTTCTTACGGTTGTTTTTATCGTTTTAACGAATAGGTAGCATTACTTTAAAGATTATCACGTAGTATCCTGTTTCTAAATATATATATGTATATAAATGTTACTTAAATGGCTTACTATTAAGATATTTATTTACCAACGACGTTCAGATATAAGTAGGTATTTCTTGTTTGAGATTTAACAAAATCCACTCTGCACCTGTACATCCCTTCGTCTTCTACTTTTATATTATCAATAGCCAGATGGGGTGGTCTGTGCACAGTAGTGAAATAAGACCTGCCAGCTAGAGAGTCTCTTGCTACGTGACTTGCTTTTGACAATGTACTGTGCCTTGCGTCGATGCTGTATACAATGGTGTTGTCATCCTTGTACCATAATATAAGCATTACCTCGTCTTCATCACCAGAAATAGGAAGAATGTTGCAAGGTAACAACACTTTCTGACCTTCTATTCCTGTATAGTTAATAAAATTTCCAACTGAAAAGAAGAAAAAAAGAATTTTAAGTACACATATTGGAAATGAGAGATTACTTACTGCTTTCGCTCTTCTCTAATCTTTTTTTTTTTTTTAAATAATATTAGTTAAAAAAATAAATACACTGATGGCTCCGATAAATTTTTAACGTTTTGTAAATATCGATAATGTAAACTTTTACGGAATTTACTGAACTGTTTCTCCAAGTTTTAACGTTCTGCCTCGTTAATGTTATTCGAGGTTTGCATTTTATGATGATGATGATGATGACGACGATGCACAACTGTTTAAGCATTAAATAATTTTCATAATATGTAATTTTGCGTTGTAAATGCACTGAAACGTATTATATCGTTTTGCATTAATTTTCTATTTGTATTAAACAAAAATACAACCAGCGGCACATACTTGACCCCAGAACGTTCTATTTGTAAATCACCAAAGAAGTGCCATGCCAAGATAAATATAACTCGAAAAAAAAACAAAAGAAAGTATAAGGAAAACTATATAAGATGTTGAGATTTTACATTACTTTCATTAGAAAATGAGAGTAACAGTCTCAACATATTATTATTATTATTTTTTTGCTTCTTTTTATCATATGAAAAATGCCAAATAAAAGGAGCAAAATTTACTCTTTTGCAGTAAAACTCTTTGATTTTATATAGTTTACACTTACGTTAATAAATATAATAATTTTATGCGAGAAAATTAAGAATATTTTTAAGAAAGTTAAGAAAATGTTCATTTGTTCGATTATAATGCACATACTTTCATCAAGAATGGCATTATAAAATTGTAACAATGACTGTAGTTTCCAAAATTAGACTATTTTCAAGCGTATCAGAGAATACAAGTTTCCGGATAATTAATAGAGTTAATTTAATTAATTATAATGATTTAACTGATACTAAATTAAATCAATAGAATCATTTTTATTTAACCAAACTTAATTAAAATTTATATAAAGGTAATTTTAATCTTTCATAATTAATTTAGTTTACGATAATTTAGAAGTTAGTTTATTATTCCTTCATTATTATTATTATTAATAAATATATAGTTTGAATTAAAAAAAAAAATTAATTAATTATTTAAAGGCGGTTTTGAATTAATTTAAAAAATTTAATTAATTATTAAAGGCGGTTTAAGAGTTTATAAAATTTTAATTATTATTATTATTATTATTAAAGTAGTTATACCAAAAGTGAATATTATTATTCTTTTATTTATTTATTTTTCATCGAAAGAAATTTTTTGCACTAACAAAATATTCTAAAAACTGAATGAAATATCCCTTTCTTTCTTTATGCAAGAGACTGGTGACAATATTTCAGAAATTCCCATTCTAACATAAAAAAGGGGGTGGAATTTCTGTCATTATGATTGAGTTAAGGTAATAGATCAAAATATATTTTGGAAAGATTTTTATTGTATGTCTACTTCTTTTTGGTAAATGGATTGATGGATTTATTCCCAATATTTTTATGTCATTTTAAATAACAGAATCTATTTTCTTAGTTTATTATTAAATTTATGATTTATATATATATATATATATATATATATATAAATATATAAGTTATATGAAAATATATATATATATTCAACATTTTAACTTCTCTTCCTTTTATCCCTCAAAAAAAAAAGAATTTTTATAGTTAGAAAACATCATAAATTACTCCAAAATAGAATTTTTGTCGGGTAATAAAATTATTTTGATATTACTTTTTAAAATGCGTTTAAGCCACTTTTTTTAAAAACTCTAATGTTATGTATAACAAATATAATTTTCTTTTTTTTTATTTTATTCACTTAACTTAGCGAATTATTTATCTAGCGAATCTATATAAATATATATAACATTAACGTGTTATAAATAATGCATAACGATAAAATGAATCAGTTCTGAACATTTAAAATTGCCCACAATTAAATTAATAGCAATTAATTTAATGTTATAATAACTAGAAGCATTAACCACTAACGATTTTCGGTATAAACTTTATAAATAAATAAATATAGAGATACACATACTCTCTCTCACTCTCTCTCTCTCACACACACACACATACAGTATATATACGGGTATGTATACTTTATACATATATTAATTTAATATTAATCAATTTCAAATTTATTATTTATGAATTTTATGAATAATAACTTGACGTTTCATATTTTTGCGTTTAATTACTTGCTCGAGTTATTATTAAATAATATTCATTTAAATAATTATGATGACCTTTCGGGATGTGTACAATTATAATAATTAATACAGTTTAAATTGGGTAAAAATTAATTATCATCGTAATTTTACATTTTAGTATTTAAATGAATATTTCTAAAAACGTTATTTAAACCGTAAATAAAAATAAATAAAATATTTTCAAATTTTGCAATTCTGATATTTTAATATTTTTACAATCATCGATTATTTTAAATTTTTTAAAGCAATTTCTAACATTTTAATTTTTCTAGAACTATTCCTAACATTTTAATTTTTCTAGAGCTATTCCTAACATTTTAATTTTTCTAGAGCTATTCCTAACATTTTAATTTTTCTAGAGTTATTCCTAACATTTTAATTTTTCTAGAGCTGTTCCTATTATTTTAATTTTTCTAGAGCTATTCCTAACATTTTAATTTTTCTAGAACTATTCCTAACATTTTAATTTTTCTAGAGCTATTCCTATTATTTTAATTTCTGTAGTGCGATTTCTAATATTTTTAACTTTCAAAATGATTTTTAATATTTTTAATTATTCTAGAGGGAATTTTAATACAGTAATTAAATTTTTTTTTTTTTCGGAGCAGATCACTCTACAAAAATTAAAGTGCAATATTACAACTGCAATACTTAAACTACCGTACAGCATTTTATTATTTATTTTAGGAAAAAAAATATAAAACTTCTCCTAAAACACTAAAAATATTTGTTTAAAAAAAACTATTGTAAAATTTATCAAAGTAAAATAATAACAATAACATTGATGATAAAAAGTTTTCAGCAGCAAGAAAATAAATAAAACTAGAATTATTTTTTGTGTCTTTTTTTATGTTAACAGAAAAATTTCTTATATAAACATCAAGAGTTAAAATATTTAGCTATCAGAAGAAGATGCTTCAAGGAACATTAGCACCCAGTCCATCAGTCCGTGGAAATACGGTACTCCAATGATATATACATATTATGAAGCTTATACATATATATGAAGATAATTTGAAGGTAATGCATGTGAAAATATGTATTTGAAGATAATGATAGAAGATAATTCCTTTGTTATTTTAAAATAAGAGAATCGTCTCTTAACTGAACTTTATTTAAATAAATTTGTAGTTTCCATTTCAGAGAATAAACTATGATGATAAAATTGGTGTGAAACTTGTGTGCGTATGTGTATGTCATATATACATATTTATTATTTGTGGTTATATATAACAGTCATGCTTTGATGTATATAATGTTCTATCTTATCAATTCACATGTTGGATAATAACTACTTGCTTTTTTTTTACTGTATTGTAAAGTATGAGTCTTTTATTATCTTATGAGTGTTTCGCTTTAATAATTTATTTTATATACTTACAAACTTCTGCTGAGAGCAATAAAAGTTGAACTCCGGATAAATAAAAAAAAAAAGTTTTAGGAACGGAGGATGCCTTTTATAAAACCATAAATTTTATATTTTTCGTTAAAAAAAAGGAAAGGAAAGTTTCGAGTACGTTTAGAGTTCTCGATAATTTTATTATATTTTTAATTTGCAGTTATGTTTGATGTTTCCTGTACAGATTTATAATTTTTTTTTTTTTTTTACGAGTTGAATGACATGTTCGGTAGTAGTTATATAAAGAGTAGGAGAAAATTAAATTAAGCGCTGATTAATTCTTAAGAATTTTATGTGAAGTTTTCGTCAGCGTGTGTAAAATAATGGTTTAATGCATTTTTCGACTTTATGCAATATATTTTTTTTTATTGCTATTTTATTGTATTATTTTTCTACTGAATGTTCGGAGTTAGGATACTCGTTGGTGATGACGATGTTTACATATTTAGAAAATTATTAGAGTTCGATACATCCGATTAATTGTTGAAGTTGCAAAATTAAACAGTGTTATATAGCAAAATCAGTAAAAAAAAGTTTTTCTACAGGTAGTCAAAAATAATAAACGTCTAAAATGTCAACAATAACAAAAATTGTGTTAAAAATACCTTAGAACATCGATTTAGTTGATAGAAACGTGAAAAAAGTATCAGATAAATGTTAAATTATAGTTTTAACAGTCTAAATATTTTCTGATTTTACGGATACTCGTTTATTTGACATTTTGATCGTTTTATTTATCGTTGCTCCAAATTTTGAACTCGTTCGGGCATAACTTTTGAATATCGATTTTCAAGTCAGAGAAACTGAAGAATGAATGCATTAATAGATGTTTTGATGTGTCAGATTTTAAGCGTATTGATTTAAAAAAATCGCGTATATAGATAAATTTCCTAAAATTCACTTACTAGTTATCTTATTGTTGTATATCAATACGTTAAAATTTAAATTATAATCATAAACCAAGCGTTAAAACGTTTGGTTTGTATAGATGTTTTTAGTATGAATCTGATAGTTCCTTCGGATCATATTTCTTTTCTGTGTATATGATACAAATAAGATTGAAAATTTCTTTCCATCCATGATCAATAAACGAATCCATCACTAAACAAATGTGAATTCCACAAGTAAACATTTTTACTTGATTATAACTCGGGAAATTTAATGAACAATTCTGAAAAAAACTAACTAATCGTCTACTTTCTTTATATATACACCATTTTTAATTGATTAAAGATGTGGGATTAAAACACGTCTTCAAAGCTTGATATTCCTATTAAATTTCATAAAAAAAAAAACAGATTAATTTTTGTGATCTCACGAGTGATATGATCATCTCTAATGGTATCCTTCTAAATTTAATTAAAATTAATCATTTAACTTCAAAAGGATATTTAAAAAATATCTCAACAGTTTGAATTTTCATCATTTTAAACAATTGAAGCTATGAGTTAGAAAATGCAATAACGAGGACATATTTAATAGCAGAATATTTCTACTAAATTTCAGAAAAATCTAACGATTGGTTCGAAAGTTATTAGTGGGTCACAGTGATCTAATAAGTTCTACTTTATGTTGGTCAGTAAGCTGAAAATGCGAAGTTTGTGTTGAATTTGCCAATTTTTGAGCTAAACTGAAGCAATTTTTATAAAAAAAAAAATAAGTAAAGTAGTTAATATAAGTACCATAAGATGCTATGTGCATTTTAAAGAATAATAAACTTATAAAACGTTTCAAGAGATATGCCAATTTTCTAAACACTAAAAAATTATTTCAAGCTCTAGTGTGGCGGAAAATCTATTAAAACAATAATAATTAACATTTTTCTAATGCTCAATAATATTTGCAACAATAATTTAAAAATCTAAAGCAAAACTTCAAACATTCCCAAATTAAAATAAACTAGAAAAATTGTTTTAAAACTTTTCATTATTTTTATAAATTTTTATGAAACATATCTGGAATCAAAAATCGAATTTTTAACAATTCAAAGCAAAACTAACTCTCTAATGATCAATAGGAAACTTAATTCAAGTAAAAATATTCAGACTAGTTCAATTATTGTTCGCATTCCCGAAAGCAATAAAAAAACAAAAAACATCCCCGGAAATCAGACGATAAACTTTGACTCTTAACTTAAAATCGAAACTATAAAAACAAACAAGAGATATTTCTGAGGAAAGAGAACTGCGAACATCTGCAAATATTACAAACAACAAATCCCAGATTACAAACTAATAGCTGCTAGAATAATAAATAGAGGTCTAATGCAAGTTTATATATATTTCAATACGTTACTGTTTGCAACTGTTCATAGAGTAGCAAGAATTCTAAATATATACATATATATATACATATTTTTTTTTTATTCGAAACTACAACTGTTAATATTCATTCAGAGCATCATCGATTATCCATATTTTAATTATTTTCATGCACCACAAGACCACGATTTAACTCAGAAGTGAAAAATATTGCTACTGCTAAACACAAGTTAGATCCGGTAAAAAAAAGAAAATTATTTATAATTTCGCAACTCGAAAGAAAAAAAAAAAAAGAAAAAGAAAAAAGATCGAATGTGGCACATCTTAATAATTTCCATCAATCCTTTTGATGATGCCATCGTCGCTCACTAATTATTTTCTTGTATAAAAACATAAGCGAACAGTTCGATAAGGGCAAATCAATGTAGAACATATCGCCATTTTTAAAATATTTATTTATTTTTTCTCTTTATGAAAATTAATACCATAATTGCGATTTTCTCTACTCGGCAATCTTACAAAGTTTATTTTAACATCTGAATATTTTTTGGGTTAGAGGTTAGAATATTGTATATGCTTCCTTACTGCTTTTTTTTTTTTTTTTTGTTTTACTTTCTATATATACTATAGTTTTTGTTAAACAGTTTTAGTTCACAAAATCTAAAAGTAAACAAGAGCGAAAGTTCCTTCTTTGTATTTTGGTATTTGAAAGAAATGTCTTCCACTGACGCTTTGGTCAATAAAAACTGCATGGATTCATTTCCATTGGGGTATAAAGAAATACTGTATATCTGATTTCTTGAAGCAACTAAATCTTTTTAGCTAGTAATCTTTTTCTAAAAGTAAATAAAGTATAGACCTATCTACAAAAAGAATTTTTTTTAATATATCTATATATATAATAGAAACACTTCGGTTAAATCGTTAAAACTTTAAACTTTTACTCTCCTGCATATATTTTTCACATATTGCACTATCGTTCCGCCAAAATGCCATTTCATAAATGCAACGTTATTTTTACAAAATGGCATTTTGAAATTTTAAACAAATTTACCTGGTCGCCATTTTTCATAATCAAATTTTTTTTTAATCCATCATAAATAATTAATAATAAAAAGCACGGTTTAATGATTTAAACAACTGACAGTTTAAAATAAAGTTAATAAATGTGACAATTTAATTTTCTTTTAATTTGTTAATTAATTATGTCTTATAAACAGAAAAAAAAAGAAAATTATAATAATAAAATTTTTTCGTTTAAATAATTAATATGTATACTACTAACCTGCCTTAGATGAAGCGTAGCACAGAACACTGAACCCTACGACCAACGCTGTTAACATGCCAAGCATTTGTAACGTAGCGCAGTACACGCGTTATACAGCCAACCTCCTCACTTGCAATTCTGCCAAGTTTTTTAAGTCGTTGTTGAAGTTATACACTTCATGTACTCTACTCACAGGTGGCGTGTATGTTCCAAGAGCCTTCCCCAATTAACTTTAATTAACTTTAAGACCTTTTATAATTAATTAGCTCCAATAAAACGGCTTTCAAATTGCTGATATCTTCTACGCTTTAAAACCCGACGAAGTTGCGCAACTATAACTTAAGAATGGTACGAAAATTTTAATCAATTGATCCCACATTTGCTCTATATTAGTTTTAAAAAGTTATATGGTACATAAAATAAATTTTACTCTTTGGCATGGCAATTTAAATTTTTATCTCCCCGTTAGAAGAGTATATTTGTTTTAAACTTAATGGCTACAAAATGACGCCGATAAAATTTACTCTTGTGTTTAGAGATGATGGATGGAACGCATTTCGCAAATCAGGCAAAATGGCGATTTTAAAATATAAATAAATTTAATTACGATCCACTATCCTTTTAATCTCTATTTAAAAACTTTTAGAAAATAGATTATGAGCTTATTATACTAGAATATAAAGTTTAAGTACAATTTATTATCTGCATCTTTTCGGTTAGACTACTTCATATATTGAAGTGTGGTCAAAACTTTTCTGCAACTTGAAGATAATTATCCTTACAAGTAACAATTAAAATAGCTTCTGACTTGATTTCTTTCCGGTTATAATGTTTCTAACTTCTTCTATCACCGTTTAATTTACTTTCACATCTTGAGGAAAATCGATCCATTAAAGTCCCTTGGAGTTGATTACTGACAATTGAAGCATAGATTTGTGGAATTTGTTTAGTTTTCAATATGCTACAGTTTAAATATTTCAATTAAATAATACGCATTAATCATTATCTGGCATCAACTTTTAATTAATTGCATTTTTCTTCGCCATTCTGAATAATTTTCTTTTTATCTAATGTATCATCTGGCAACGTTAAACGAATTGTTAGTGACGTTTCGGTTTTTGAATGTAGTTTTCAACTCCGATTGGTTAAAAGAAAAGAAAGGTATCGTTTAGTCATTAACCAGTAAAGTCGTTTGGTTTCAATTTTAAGAGATTGCGCAGAATGGTTTAAACGAAGTGAATATTAATTTTGAAAACAGATCGATATTATTCATTTTCATTATAAATCAAACAATAATAATTCATCTTTATCTTGTTTTAAGTTATAATCCGATTTCGAAATATCCTCTTGAGTTTACTCGTTTAGCTAACCGCACCCGCATGAAATTTAATTTCAAATCGATTGATTGCTTTAAAATTTTCGTATTAACTCGCTTTTAAATATTTGTATTAATAAATAAATAACATCTTTCTCTTTTTTTTATATTAAATTTAATTTTCATAAATAAAATTAATCGACGAAATATATATATATATATATATATATATATATATATATATATATATATTTTCCTGTCGGGTTCGTTTGTTTACTTCTTTAATATATGCGCTTAAGTGCAAATGTCGTAAACAAAAAGTTTTTTAAGTGACCATCTCAAAAATAAATATTTAAAAAAAAAAAGAAATTAATGACGAAAGTAGTGCGCTAGAATTGCAATCTGGTCAGCCAGGCGTCAAAGACTAACGATTGCAATCAATGAAACCGTCTTGGGATTAAGTAAAACAAAGTTGATGGTCAAATTAAGAAAGAGAAAGCACAAATCTATTTTTTAATCTGATTTTAAAGTAATAATTTCTCTTCGAAGATTCCTAATGAGATAAACAACGATACGCACTTTTATAAACATTTAACTGCAACGATAAATGCATCAATGATTTACGCAAACCAAAAACACGGTTAAAATTATTTATAAATTTAAATTATAACTAATCGCGTGTGGCATTACTCTACCTTTTTTTTTCCTACTTTAATTTTTTGTGACCCGTCTTTATTTTAAATTTTCTAGTATGCCGGAATTTTTATATGGAAAAAAAACATTAAAATGGATTAAAGTTAACACCTTTAAATCTTCCCAAAATACTTAAATTCCATCTTTTTTTTTGAGAAATGCTGAGCTGGAAGAAAACATCTGTGCTGGAATTATCTTTTGTGACTTTTGCTAGTTCCGCTGTTTCTACTCATCGGTATTATGCAGTTAATGAGGTAAGTATCAAAAATTGCATACAGTTTATATACCAAAAAATAATATGACTATATAAAAAATTTTTTACTGGCATCGCTATTAAGAAAACGTTCGGCGCAACTCTGTTCTTTTATAATTATGTTAACAAATATATGAGACATTAAAAAAATTTTAGGTTATTCGATACGGATCAAAATTTTGTGGAAATTGTTAACTTTAATGAAGAACTAAAGTGGATTATATACTTGTCTCAAATAGAGACGTCCGTTTTTGAAAAATCTGTTATTTTATCTGAACAATCTCCCAAATGGAGAAGAAAATCATCTATGATTATGGTCGTTTGACAGTAATTCTAAAAATGCCTAGAAAATCATCTTAAAAAAGTTGTTCCTTACTTTAATCGTTAGGTAGTTACTCCAATTATCTTCTTAAAGGTCATAAGGAACAAGTCAGATACAAAGAATCTACTACAAAAATCGCATTTAAACTTTAAAAATTGACAGGATTTCCACAAGAAATTCGAATTCGCGGCCTGAATATATATATACGAATAGAAAAAAAAATTATTTTTACAAATATCCCAACCGTATTGACAAAACTTTCACCTAAATAGATCTTTTTAATATTAATTTATATTAAAGTGCAGTATTTTATTTACATCGAACTGCCACTTTATTTACATCGAAAATACTTAACATATAATAGGAAAGCTGAGTTAATGCTCTGTGTTTTAAAAAATCCACATGAAATTACTAAACAGTTTATCTAAAAAGCATTTAGCTCGGATCATGGCATCTCTCACCTGTCCGATAAATGCGCTAACTATAGTGTTCTCAAAATAGCGACCTAGATGTACTTGTAAACATCTCAGCCACACACACACATACGCACACTCAGTCAACAGATAATTGCTTCCTAAATACAGGGTACTCAATCTCCATTTTAAACTTTCCACTCAGCTTATAATACCACTTTAAAATTTGCAACGTTTTTAGAAAACGAGAGCGAATATAAGGCACTATTCTATTAATCAAATTTCATACATCTGTTCGCAAACTTGAATTGCAAGGCATTTAAAAATACCTTTAAAAGAAACCGAACGTTTTATTCGAAGGCTGGTAATTGCGAGCCGCATAATTAAAACTTCGTATTGCAAAGCATTGGTTCTTACAGTTTAGTTGCCATTTTGAAAAATAAAGAGTGACACAAATTGGGTCGCGGGCCAAAAACAGATTGAAGTTCATTATCTGCATGATAAATTTTGACTGGTACGTCGGAAATCGTTTTCTAGTTTCGAGAACGTTTTAAATGATTACAGCAACGTTGCCATCATCGCACGATGGTCATGCATCGCGTTAGCATAATAAAGCAAATTATTAATGTTTTAAAATTCCCAATGCGCCTTAATTATTCTATTAAAATATACTGTTTATATAATTTATTCATATAAACAATAAATCGCGATACTGTATTAAAATTGAATAATGTTAAATGTATATAATTTATATTAATAATTCTAACATGAGATAAAATTATTACTAGTCATTCATTTTGAAGAAAAAAACAGTGGATATCGTTCCATCTTATCATCTATCGCTCCGATGACGCATTTCGCCTACTCATATTTTATGCGTCAGCGATGTTTATGAATAATGCGACTGCGAACAAAATTCTTGTCACACAAATCTAGCAATACATGTTCACTAAGCGTCAAACGCGGTAGATCGTCACTTCCGACAACAACGAAAATTCCCCACACACATGCAGTTTCGTAATTTTTATAATAGCATAATTCATAATTGCGACACTTATGCCATCTGTGATCGAGATTCCTAACTGATTACGAAACATTTGATCGAAATAAAAATAAAATAAAATAATTTTTTTAAAAAATCGATTTTACTTTTTCAGTATATCGATTATTGATCGATATCATAACAACAACAGTATAAAATTATATTCAATCAAGTATTTTTAGTAATTGAAGAACAGTAAAACGGATTACAACGTAACTTTAAACCAATTACTCCTAAGAAAATTAGATTTGTTTACAATTCTCTGTCAACATAAAAGTTAGAAAAATCTTATTTAAGTTAATAGGAATTTAGATTTTATGCGTTAATAGTTATAAATTCTTTAGAGGGAATAACAACAACAACAACAACAACAAAATTCTAAAAGTTTACAAGATAAAAGGCGCTACAAACAAGCAAACTTTCCATTCGCGTTTTTCTTTTATAGGCATTTTAAATATTTAATAATAGCTTCTTTAAAATTTTAAAAACTTTTCTACATTGTTTCGAAGATACAGAATAGTATATTAATTGGCAGAAAATTTTTTTTTCTTTTTTAAGAAAGTATGTGTTGGGACGTTGGGTGACATTCTATCTGTGCTCTGTGTCGTGATCAGTTATTGACTTTCTATCACGGAAACATTTCTGATAACAGATCTCTTGTTCGGTATTATTGAGGCTAATTTTGTTTCTGATGACAACTTGGGTCGATAAAGTGGATCCTGTTATTGTATTTCTTGCTTTCAAGGTGTTGTTAATCTTATTGGCAAACTGCATAGTAATTACTCCATTTATCAAAACAAAAAAAAGAAGAAAAATTATAAAAACTTCATTTATTATTAAACAGATAAAAATTTTACATTTTATATATCAATCAATATAAATTTAATCTAAAGCAATTTATATAAGAATTGCTTATGTGAATGATTCAATCACATTTTTTAATATTAAAAAAATACTAATACAAAAAGGTATCATCTATTATTAATGACATTACTGGTTACATAGTAAAAATGTATATATTTTTCTATACAAAAATATAAAATTTTTTTATCTAAAATTTGTAAACAGTTTTTTTTTTGTATCCACACAGAGTTATATTGAACTTTACAAAAAATACTTGTTTTTTTGTAACCAAGGACAGATGATAATGCTAAACAAATAGGAAAAGATTTTTGATACTTAAAAGAGCAACAAGGAATTTGTAAGTTTATTTAATCTCATTCCTTTTTTTTTATATAATTTTGTAAATAACATTGGTAGAGTGAAACTAACTCTCCTATTTGGATCATTATTAACTCTCTTCTCACAGAATTAGTATTAATCAAAATATATATACAAACTATTTTTGAATATTAATATTAAAAAAAGAATTAAAAAAATCTGCTGTTTGTTTGAAATCATCATGATAATTTCTAACAATAATTATATTAAAAATAACATATCATCAATAAAATTATTATTTCTTACAGTATTAAAAATATATAATTTCGATTAAAGATGATAAGCATTGATATCATTTATAAAAATGAAAAATCTATAAAATTGTATAGATAATAAAATGAATGATAAAAGAAAAAATTAATTAAATTTATAAAATATAAAAATTTATAATTTACAAATTTGTTTTATACAATAAATCAGCATTTCAATATTAGAAATGAAATAAATACTGATTCCTTTATGAATGCAAAAATATGAAATACTCTTATTTACACATGATAATTTTATTATTATTATTTTGAATTATAACAATACCAAATATTTATATCATTTATTATTAGAACAAAATAAAACTATAATATATAATATAAAATTATTCATAAGCATATAAACTGTCAAGGCAATTTTGAAGAGCAAGCATATTATTCAATCTGAGATGATGATGGTATCTTAAATTATCACTTTTAGAAAAATAAAATTTTAAATATATATACACTCTACTGTTTTAAAATATAAAAGAGTCCTTATTATCCGAGATAATGTGGATGAAAGGAATCTTGAAAAACCAAAAACTTGGATAACATGGATTCTTTGGTAAATTATTATTAAATAAACTAGATTTTGAATACAGAACATGATGCACATTCTATTTTTAGGTTTGATCTATTTAGTGAATACAATGACTTTTATTGTATAATTTAAAAGTGACTTATCATTAATCTCATGTTGATTTTTTTTAAATTTGTTTAAAACAGTTATAAATAAAATTACAACTGTTTTATTACAAAAATAAAGAAAAAAAAATCAACATGAGTTAAATGACAATTCATGTCAAATAATGCAGAATTTTGATTGAATGAAACTTGATTTATTAGGACTCTATTATATTGTTTAAAAATATTGTTATCTGAAAATATTACAAAAGTTTAATTTTATAAATAAATTTACAGTAATTTGATTTAATATTTTTCAAAACTTCAGTTCTTTTTACTTATGAATATTAATTATTATTATTATTATTTAAAATTTGATTATATTTTTCCATTTAGTAAACTTCAATTTTTTAGTACTTAAATGAATACTTAAAAAGTTAGCAAACTTTACTGATAATTTTTTAAATATTCATATAAATGCTTATAAAATATTTAAAATTTGTAAAAGGAAAAAAATATAAAATTAATAGAAATAAACTTATATGATATTTGGCCATTAAAACAGCTTAATTTAACAATATTAAAACTTTTATTAAATAAATATAATATAGTAGTTTTATTATAGAATAAATTTTAAACTATTTTATAGAAATTACAAAATTAGTTTATGTCTCAAGTATAGTAGAGCCCCAATCATCCAAAGTAGTGTGGATTGAAGGGTATCTCAGATAATCAAAAACTCAGATAATATAGAAGATTTGTAAGTTATTAATAAATAAACTGGATCTGAGTACATTAAAGTAATGACGTAGATGCTATTTTCGGATTAGATCTGCTTTTTGAATACAATGATTTTTATTGTATGATTTAAAAATGAACTGTCATTCCCTTCACGTTGAGTTTTTTTTATTTTTATAATAAAACAGTTGTAAATAAAATTAAATGAAAAGCGTTTTATTATAAAATTTAAACATTTTTATAATTTTATTTGCAAATATAAAAAAGTTAAATTATAGTTTTGTAAAATTAATTATTATTACAAAAGAAATTTAACACAAGGTGAATGATAATTCACCTCAGATAATATATGGAATCTTGGTTAAACAGACTCAGTTAATTGGGACTTTACTATATAAAAATACTTCAGATAATTATAACATTAATCATCATTTAAAGAAGTTTTGGATTTGGTTTATAATAATAATAAATTTTTTTTAAATAAGAGAAAGTTAATTAAAAAAGATAATTGATTATAGCTTCAGTTAATGTGTTTTACATTGATCAGTGATTTTTGCAAATAAACTACAAAACATAGCTGATATAAAATGATGGTGAACTTTATAAGAGAGAAGAAAGATTAACAATAAAAAGAAATAAAATCAATATCAATACATTGAATCATTAAAAGATTGACCTATTTATTTAAAATAGCTTTTAACTATTCCATATTATTACTAAACTGCTTTATTATTATTACTATAACTAAAACTCTACTTCAAGCACTAAAAAGCAGACGTAGTACAACTAAAATTCACTTTAATAACAAACGTTTTTGATGCTGATTGCATCATCCTCAGGCAAACACGAATACACAAAAATTTTATTATGAATTTTTGTGTATTCGTGTTTGCCTGAGGATGATGCAATCAGCATCGAAAACATTTGTTATTAAAGTGAATTTTAGTCGTACTACATCTGCTTTTTAGTGCTTGAAGTAGAGTTTTAGCTTTTAACTATATGAATTTATCAAACAGTATGGAATGTTAGCAATTCTGAGTCTAATCAATATATAGATATTATTACAATTATTAAAAATTGAATTCTTTATTTCACAATTTTACGAAAGTACTGAATTAAATAAAAGGTATGATATTATCTTTCATCAAACTTATTAGTTGAAATAAACATTTCATATTTATCAAATGTAAGTAATTCTGCAATATATCAAAATAATAGAATTTAAAAGATATGAATTATGCAAAAATTTGAATTAATGTAAATAATTTTCTATAAATTCATTTAATATATGGACTATTTTTCAAATGTCAAGTGATATAATTCAAAAATACTGTGACACAATCATAATTTGGTTTTACTTATATAGTGAAAATAGTTCTATTCTTGAAGACAATTAAAAATACTATGGAATTTAATTTCAAAACAATGAATAAAATTATGTAAACAAAAAATCAAAGGATATTAATCATATAATATTTTAGTAGAAAATGTAAATTGCAAATATTCAGTGAAGTAATATACAAATTCAATATAATTACTAAAAATATAGATGAAATAGTTATATTGAAATATATCAATCCAGGAGTGTAGAATAGAACAGGAACTACAGATCCATATCCTTCTCAAAATCAGTAATTATCAGTATTTTTATATAATTAATATTTTCTATATTCAATATTTCTTATTTATTCTTACTATGAACTGGATTCTTAAATTCAAAGTCATCCAATTTTGTATTAATTTGATACCATCAAAAGATAATGAAAATATAACAAACTAAATTTACCAAAACTGTAAAGAATAGAGATATTTTTAGGCTTTTTATGAAAATCAAAACATATATTTTTATATTTAAAGATGTATCCATTTTTAAAAACTACATATCTGTATATGGATATGAACTGCTAATATCTGTTAGTTCAGAAACAAATCCAAATTAAGTAGAAAATGCAAATTTACAAATGAAAATTGTTTTAAACAATTATGGAAAAAGTTAGTTAGTTGTACATGTATTTATAAAATAATAAGTTAACAAATGCATATATAATATAAAAATGCAAATATCTTTACAATATCTGCAAAAAATTCTTTATTGTTATATCAGTAGTGAACATTAGCAATTTTTTGAGTTTTGCAATATGATTTACTAATGATTTATTAGTAGATCAATCTTAGTGATTGAATCTGAATCAATAAAATTGATCTAATTGTGATTTTCATTAAAACTGAATGTATGTGATGTTGTATTGATAGACACCATATATAAGATATCTAATTCTTCCTGTCTGCAATGGAAAGAATCAGAATGACTGAAATAAATCTATAATATCACTTTACTATCATCATTACAAATTAAATAAAGTTATTTTTAAGTCAAGATAAAAGTATATTTGCTAAAATATACTTTGAGGAATAAAAATATCTATAACAATACAAAATGATCACAGGTTCACATTAATCTCTGAATTTCAAAGTTGGGTTGCAACAAGGAACTTGAAATATAGAATAGAATGCCTGCTCAATGTTAGAAAAGTGAGGTCTGTTTGGGTAGATTGTGTATGCTTGCAAAATAGCCTAACAACATAGGATATTTTCACAAATATATATTGAACATTATAGTAAACTGGCTTTATATTTTGGTGGCCAGATGTAGTCCATTTATTTTAATAAATGTGATGAACAGATCCCAATAGTTAATAAAAAGAGTGTAGTACCCCAATATGGAGTATTAAACCATTTTATTATTATAATTTTTTATAATTACATGCTTTCTATATTTTCAAATGAAGTACTTAAAATACTCCAATTTTTGCATTTTCCTAATTGTTTAATGTTTCAAGGAAAGAGAAAAATATATTTAAAGACCATTGAGGATGAATTGTTAAAAAAAAAAAAAAAAATTTTTTTAGCATAAAATTACTACATGTATTTTATGCTAAAAAATGTTATGTTATGAAAAAATAATAAACACAAATGAAATGAATAAAATTTTATTTTTTTGACAAAGATTATATCAAACAAATAAACAAGAGCATAATTACAACTATTAATATCAAATAATAGCACATGAGCACTATTAATACCAAATTGACTCAGTGGACGTACTTCCTACAACAGTAGCTGCCAGCAAACTGGTTTTGGTTGGGTCAGCCAAAGTCAGCTACCTTGCTTTGGCTGCTAATTAGAGTGTTCCTTCCAATCTATATTCAAGTTCCTTGGTTTGCACATATCAGTAAATCCGAATGATAAAAATATAAATTTTTCAATATTAAAAATAATTATATTTTCTTATGCAATGCAAGACAAACTTTAAAAGTATAAAATGTGATTAGCAGTTTATTTTACTATAGTTTATAAAATGTTAAGTGATTTATCTATAATTGTTGATTGAAGAAAAATGAATCTAATATTATTTAAACTACCAAACAGTATATCTTGTAGCCATATGAAAATATATATTTATCAATTTAAGGTTTAATTATATCATTAATCAATTAGATAAATTTTTGGTCTAAAATCAGATGTTCGGTTGGAAGTTAAGACTGTAATTCTGATGTCAGTACTATATTTTTTTAATTTATTAGTAAAACATCAAATTTAGTGCATTAAGAAACAGACAAATTTAAATGAATAATAGTATAAAT
Organism: Androctonus mauritanicus; assembly: GCA_011317285.2. Taxonomy (NCBI): domain Eukaryota; kingdom Metazoa; phylum Arthropoda; class Arachnida; order Scorpiones; family Buthidae; genus Androctonus; species Androctonus mauritanicus. Next base: position 14,684 of record WUQG02147669.1, on the reverse strand, counting down.
AAAAAAACCATAATTATTATTTAAATAAGATATATTAAAATCTTTAAACAATTGCATTACCCACTGAAAAATTTTAAAATTATTCAATTTCACCATTTACATTTTTAAAAATAAGATTTGATGATCAAAAAGCATGTGTTCTTTATGATAATCAAATCTTAAAACAAATAAATAACATTCATGATAAATAATTACTACAAAACTTTGTATAAAAAGAAAAAATTTCATATGCTATATTGATATATTATATGGGTATGTTAAAAGTACAGTGGCATTATTAGGTAGATTATGTACATATCTAATGTAAGAGTCCCAAAACTTTTTGGAGTCAGAACCTCTTAATAAAATCTTTTATATTTCATCAACCCTTTAATGTAATCCTTAATACTTCATTGATCCCCAATTATTTAATAAAAATAGCAATAATATATTCTAAGGATGGTATCTGAATTTAATCATAATGAAGAGACTGCATTTCTTAAATTATATTGAAAAATGTAGGAAGCATTTAATGAAGCTCTAAACAGGGATCTAATTTGAATATACAATTGATTTTGATTAATTTAACTATTGAATTATCTGACCTGCCATTTATATGAACCAAATGCTGAAGAACAAATTCAAAATATGGAAAATATGAATTAAAACTAGTAAGAAACTATCTCAGAAATAGTATGAGCCAAACTAGATTGAGTAGTTTATCTATAATAGCCAGTGAGACTAAAATAGAAAGAAAATTAGATATATCTCATATAAAGTCAGACGTATATCTCATATTATAAATGTTTTACTGAACAAAAACAACAAGAATGAAACTAAAATAATAAAAAATTAGAACCAAAAGTCAAAAGCTAATATAAAATTATAATAATTACAAGAATCAAAAGTTATTTTAGTGTTAGTCTGTTTATTGTGATAAGAAAATAGTTTGAAGTTGGAAAAAATATTATTTATTTTTGTAACCATTATTTATCATAATAATAAATATTAAGATGAAGAGTGATAATTATGATATTTTAAAAAATTTTTTAGTAATTACTTAATTTTTTTCCGGGAAGTGTCAATATTTAAAAATGATACAGGTATTCAATGTTGTAATTATGCTACTGCTATGATAATTTTGGCATTGGATTATATAAATGATACTAAATATAATTTGATTCCAGAGGACAATACAGATAAGATAGTACAGAACTAAATAGGATCTTAAAAAGTAAGAAAATGCCAAAGTTCCTGAGGAATATGATAGTTTTGTCTCTTAAATATCCTAGATTGTTTGAGATTTTTTATTTTTTTATTTTTATTTAAAAAAACAGTAAGTATCTTCAGAGATTTTTGCCCTTTGAAAAATGAAAGAAGTGAAAAGAATATAAAAAAAGCATGAGGAACGAGAGAAAAGGATCCTGTCAGAAGGAGTGTTGTAGGCCACTAATAGAAAAGAGAGTGCTTCAATCACCTTTTACAAACATTGTAGATGAGACAATGGATGAATTCTACTTCCACTCTCAAGAGAAATTGTTTAAGTTTGTTAATCTCCACAAGGATCCAAGTTACCAAGACCTGTTGTTAAAAAGAGAAATTCTCCTACTGCTAAAGTGAAAAAGAAACTGGCATCTAATTGTCTTGGGGACAAGGAAAATTATAAATGGGCAGTTAAATCCTCTAGAGAACTATTAGATTTGTTATATGAAGCCTCTCCCTAATAAGATGTTAGAAGTTTATGATTTTGAATTGTTATATATCCATAATGGCCAAATTGTTGCTTGTAAGCTACATGTGGTTCTTTGGTACCTTCAGTGTGGCTCCATACCATGAAAGTCAATAGTTAATATGAATAAAATATTACTTAATTAAAAAAATATATTTGTAATTTGTTATTTATTGTAAAAAGGAATACGCATTTATATTAAATAAATCCATGTGAAATATATAATAAACAGTTTTTGAAACCATTGTCAAGATTACCTAAAAAAACTGATGTGGCTCTTGTTGACTCAGAAAGAAATTGACTGCAGCTCTAAGCTATTTAAGATATTCTTATATGGCTCTTAGTGACATGAAACTTGGCCATCCCTGTTATATACTAATATATGATTAGAGCCAGCTTGCTTAGAATTATATAGGCTTCTGCTTATACTGCTACCAAAAGATGAAACAATCTAACAATTATTAGGGATTTATGTCATTTGATTCTGCATAAGTCATATTTTAGATTTAACAATAACTATTATCAACAATTAATAACAAAAAAGAGGAGTACTCATCAATAGCCTCCTAGCAGATTCTTGCAGAGTTGATAGTACATAAAAAAAGGAAATGAAGTTCTACAAAAACTTCAGTTAGAATTACAGCTCTATAATAGGGAATTGATAGAATCTTGATTGTGAAAGAAATTATTGATGATGAGTGTGATCTGAAAAGTTTACTATCAGATTTATGTTAGGTTTAATTTTAAAGAAGCAGAAGCAAAGTGATTTTGAGCGAGAGTATCTTAATACAAAAATAAAGATTATGGATGATGACTATGTTATGTAAGTTTTTCAGAAAGACATTTATGCTCCATTGTTTATAAAATACTCTTCCTTGGAACCTGGCAATTTAATATGGTACTGATTTAATTTACATTTAATATGCTACTGCGTAGTACTTATTCACTGTAGCATGCAATAGATTATTAATGAGGAGTTAGTATGGATTCTGGATTAAGATGAAGCCCATGAATACTGCAAAGAAATAATATACAGATTCTTGAAAAGGATTAAAACTTAAAATGTTCTATATCTGATAGATCCTATGATGTTAAAAGCCATATTTATAAAGATTTATTGATAATTTGGATATAAACAGAATATCTTTGAAGTACAGGAAGAAACTAGAGAGATATATGAGAAAGAGATTAGTATATAACAATAAGAATATAATATTCAGCCTTTTGAGAAATGCTAAAGACAAGATCAAATCTATAAAGCAGGAGTCCCCAAATTTTTTTAAAAAGGGCCATATAGACAATTTTCTAATGAATAGCAGGCCAGATTAGAATAGAGTGAGGATTTTTGTAATTAGACAAAAATTTGTTTTCTAAAATATTACCTGTGAGCTGCGATTAATTGTGTATAGTCCACATTGTTTTATAAGCATAATGGTAATTTTTTGCCATATTTTGATGCTTTGTATGTTTTAAAATGGATAAATCGCATGCTTAATTGCATCACTAAAGTGGTTTTATTTTAATTTCAAAAGAAAATTATCTGTAATTAATGACAGAATAATAATTATTTTATGTTTTGTCTTATTTTAGCACATAAATTAAAAATCTGCATAAAAATCATTCATTTTATTTCAATTTTACATAATTTTAGCATTCTGGGTGCCATCATGTTGTAACATAGGATAACATCATTGAAATATAAAAAAAGAATCTTTGCTAATGTACTTGGCAATTTACCAGCATAGCAATTCACATGTAACATATGAAATGATGCCATTGTATAATCCTGAATTAAACAATAAAGCATTTTTTTCAAAGAATTATGATGTTTGAATAACATTATTTATCAAATTTATGAAATAAATATTGAAAATATTTATTATAATTTTTGGTATTTTTCAATTATTATTTAATATTTTTATATGTGTAAAAAGAAACAAAATGCTGGCAAGCTGGATAAAATCTTCTTGCAGGTGGATATGATCATAGTTTGGATATCTCTGCTCTAAAGAGATCAAGTGTCTCTGAGATCCCAAGTCGCAGTAATGATATAGGAAAAGAATGAGATTGACATAGGATACATCAATAGATCATTATCTAGAAGAATAAAAGAGCATATAGATGATATCAATCATAAGTTGGAAAAAACAGTATTTTTGCAGAGAGCTTTAAATTTTGATGTTACAATTGTCTGAGAAGATGCCAAATTATTAAGGTTGATAAAAGACACAACTAAAAGCCAAGAGGTAGAGATTATTCAAAGCTTTAAGAGGAAAATCCTTAGTATAATTAATATATAAAGCAAAAATATTAAATCTTATATAGAAATTCAATGTTATCTTAGCAATGCAGACTAACAAAAATTTTAACAGGTTACTAGGGCTATATAAATTGGCATAAACAATCTTCTTAAATTTTAGAATTATATAGCAACAATATTGTCACTATTGCAACCGAAACAGAAATACATACAATATGATTTAATAATAAAATAGTGCTATTATACATCCTAAGAATTTATTGCAAACAACAATTAAACGTTTGGCAAGCATAAATATAAAAATTATTGCAGAAAATTACAAATATATACATAAGGCAACCAGCTTTGTCAATATTATACCAACATCAGTCTTCACTAATATTTCCTAGCTTAAACTTCTTAACCATATTACTGAAGCAAAAAGCATTTTATTAATGTATTTTTTGGAATGTTTTGGAATTTACTCATTTAATAAATTTGTGACTGCTTTAGTGCTGTGTTGAATAATCTTTTACCAATTACTTATAAAAGATTTAGGCAAATGAATTCTTTTTAAAATACAATAAAATTGCAATTATTGAATTAATCAAGATCAAGATTATTTGGTTAATCAAATAGTTCAGCTAATCAAACTTGCATGAGAATAATCAATTTATACAATAAAAATATAATTAAGCAAGCCAAAAATGAAATTATTACACAAGGTTACTGTATTTTAAAATATGAAATATAAAAAATAATGAATTTAGAAAATATGGATAATTTTCAACTTAGAATGAAGTTGAACTTTCTTAAACTTATGAGAGTGATATCATCGATAAATTCTGTGATTGGTCAGATAGTTAATGAAGAGTTTTAAATCTTTTGTCAAAAGGTTTAAAACTCTAAACAATAGTCTAATATAAAAAAAAAAAGATTCATTTTACATCTAGTTCTTATATTTTTGTGTTTATTAAGTTTATTGATGTGGAATGTAATAATAAATATTGGCAGAGGGAAATCCATAAATTTTGGAAATTTCCAACTTATGACCATTTGAATTACCTATAGTTCTTAAATATCATAATAACCCATAGTTAAAACCAACTATTAATTCCAGTAATGATATATTAGGACTAATTCCATATTTATTGCATATATCTGCAAATAAATAATCAGAAATGAATGCATTAAATAGCAAGACTAATACTTTAACACAACAACCAGTAATTAAAGGAAGATATATTATTGAATGATTAAAGGGAGATTTAAATTTTTGGATGGCAGTAGTTCAAATAATTGACATTCAGATAATTGATGCTCTGATGTATACTCATAAAATGCAATACAATATTATTTTTGTGAGATCCAGGGGATCGTTAGAAACAAATAAATATGTATTAAGAATATTTAAATGTAAATTAAAAGAAATGATAAGAAGAGTCAAAAATTTGTAAAACAAAGAATGTTTAGAAATGAAGTGAGGACCTTCTGGAGAACATCACTCCACACTCACTTACAGATGACCCTTTCAAACAACAAATGACCCGCATGATTATTGTTCCAATAGATCTGAGGTTCTCTGTCCCCTCCCTAAGTGGAATAAACAAAACAATTGAAAAGTTACAACAATAAAGAGGAAGTCAAATAGCATGCAGATGGTGTGAAAGGGAGAAGTGAAGAGGGTAATAAAAAAAAAGATCATTTGAAAGAAAAGGGAGGAGAGAACAAAGGATATAAGGGTCAGTCACCTTTGTCCGGTATGGTCACTAAGCCGTTGGTTCGTAGAGTGAGAGTCATGGAGTTTCGTCCGGGTCATCTTCATACGGATTGATTGCAAGATCCCCAATATCCAGTCAGCTCTAATATTCTTAGTCTTGTACAACATATTCCCAGCTGTGTCTTTACCAGCAACAAAGTGCGTAAAAGAAGACCACAATAGTTTCTACAACAATTTTCCTTTTTCCTTTTGTTACTGCCTAACCATCTAGTAGAACCAGCAATCACCACTCCCCAACAATTGTCTTTTAATTGATCATTAAGTTGGACTAAAGACTTTAGGGCACTACTAGATCAAAGCATCAGTTAAAGCATAGTTAATGCAGAGTTTTAAACCTTTTGTCAAAAGGTTTAAAACTCTAAACAATAGTCTAATATAAAAAAAAAAAGATTACAAATATATACATAAGCAACAAATAAACTAGCATCTGGAAAAAGAAACTGGCATCTAATTGTCTTGGGGATAAGGAAAATTATAAATGGGCAGTTAAATCCTCTAGAGAACTATTAGATTTGTTATATATTTATTTCATTATGTATTTCATAACTTGGATCATTTTGAATTTAATTTGTGGTACTATTTGTCTCAGGTGTCTCTGTGTTCACCACTCTCTCTCTCAATAAAGATCCAAGGTTTACATTAACTGTAGTTGTCTGTCTCTGTTTTTTGTCAGAACAAATCTCACCTTGCTGTTCTTACTCACATGTCTAGACCACTTATTCGCGGTAGGCTAATGCCTGTTCTTAATCATCTGCCGGATCCACATTTTAAAATTAAATTATTATTAATTTAAACTAATTTTTGCAAAAAATGTTATATATATTTAGTCATGATTTATCACTTTTCAATGTAATATAATGAATATTCAAATATCTTTTTCTTTATTTGTATAAAATATTTCTTTATTTTGAAATTAATATCTCTATCAATATATATTATTTTATTTTTGAGAAAATTTATGCTATTAATGCCAATTTATCCATTACAAATGATTCATTAATAAAATACATATTATAGAATTTTGACAAATTCTTCATCAAATCAGAAATCTTTCCAATATAAAAATGATAATTCCAATTAATGTAAGAAATAAAAAAATGGACTTGATTTTTATTCCTTATTTCAAAAGTCTTTCTAAACACTTTTTTATTTTTTATAAATATTTTATTGCTGAAAATAAAGCAATAAGCAATTATATTTGTCAATTATTTTATATTTATTTCTATTTTAAGTAATACTAAGTAGAAGATCTTAAAAATAAAATGATTATGATGATCATTATGATTATAGTATTGAAAGTAATCTATCTTTCCATAATTCATCACAAGTTAATATACTCATTATTGAAGTATCTTAAAAGAAATAAAAATTATGGTTTGTTATACAAGAGACTAAAAAATTTTTCAGTCATTGTAATAAAAAAAATAATTTTATTACAATATGTAAAAAATCTGATTCATATTATCTCAGTTTAAATTCAAATCTTTTCATGTTTCTTATAAGTATTAAATAAGTTAAATCTTATATAAATCAGATTTACTTCAAATTATTATGATAAAACTAAAAACAATATTATACATTATATACATAGCTTATGTACAAAGTAACAGATATATAACAACTATTGTATTATTAAATATATTTGTAATGTATATTTTATTATAAAACATTATTAATGAGAGTATTAATGATAACTTTAGCTTAGATTATAGTTTGCAGATTATAGATGATTGTGTATGTTAATGTTACTAATGATAGTTACTATCAATAATGTTAACTTTCATTACAGTAGTGCCAAGACCATTGTTTCAATGTAACAATGATCATTATAGTAATATGACATTATTGTAATGAAGTTATAAAATTTAATGTACTGTTCAGTACATTATATTATGATGGTGATTTAAAAATTTTTTAAACAGAATTTTTTACGTATATTACATAAGTTCACAACTGTGTGTAATATTACTTTTGTTAACATCACAATAATTTGTAGAGTTCTTAAAATAGTCAAATGCAGTCATTAACATGACATTAAATATAACTGTTGTTATGCATACAATTCTGTGGAATAATTTTTATTTTATTTTGAAACAAGCACATTTCATAACTTATTATATATTTTAAAATTTCCATTTTAAAATAATGAAAATGTCTATTTACAAAATTTGACTTTTATGTTGTAAACAGAAATGATTACATAAGTCTAGGAGAAATGTGAAATTAAAAATTTTGCTTTAAAAATTTATTTTCTGGAGAACAAACCATGCTTAATTAAAACTTTTTAATTTTCCATAACAATAAAAAATATACTATGATCCTCAAAATTAAAATCATAGAAATTAAAACGATAAAATTAACATAAAGTAAAGTATTAGTAATACCCATTTCTTCTAAGAAATATTCGGGATCTTGAAAGGGGCAATATTTTACATCACACTGTAATAAAGTACGATTAAAACCATATGTAGAAATAAGTATGCCTTCAAAACCATAACGATAAACTGATAAATAGGATAACCACTTCATATATGATGGAATGACATTTAAGCGAATGAAAAAACCACAAAATAATATATGTGGAATAATTGTAACTGGACCAAGATATATAGAAGTCTGAAATACATAGATATAATTTAATTATAACATCATATAAATTTATAAATTGATAATGAATTTTTTTATTATATATAACTTACTTGAATATTTGTTATTGCTCCAAAGCAGAGTCCGATAGATTGTGAAATAAATGTTATTAAGATACATATTAAAATAACCACACAAAATCTTGAAAAATCATTAATTTGATTTGTCATCCAATATGCAATAGCCCCAAAAATAATTGGCTGTAATATCTGAAATATTTAACTTTTTATCAAATTTTTTTAGTTAATGAAATAATTAAACTATTTTAATTCAAAATTTATAAATTTGAAAACTTATTAAATATAGAATATACTATAAATGTACTAAAAATTCTGTAATAATAAATAATTCATTTAATCTATATAATTAATTTAAATATTATTTTACATTAAAAAAATTACTGCATTATTATAGTTTTATTTAATATTCAGAAGTGCCTGATATTTTAATATTGTCATTAATAAAATCAAAATTTTCAATGCAGACTGGAAGATCTTAAAAAATAAACAATGAATAATATACCAAGTGTTTACTTTGATTATATATTATATTTAAGTTAATGTAATTTTAGAATATGCCAATTTCTTGCTCCTTAGATGCATTAATTTAAATAAAAATGATTGTGTGTGAAAATCTGTGATGACAAAATGGATGATACTGTTTTTAAGTTTGTTTACTAAACAGATTGTTTTTTCTGGATTCCAAATTTAATAGAAGAGATTTGGACTCAACCTATTGAAATCTAAACAAAAAATTTAATTAAAACATTTATATTCATACTTGTTTCACTGCTTTGTAACTACTGTAATTGTAAACCAAACAAAATAAGCACTATATAGCAGACATAACTCAGAACTTCTAAAAAAAGATTTAATGCGAACATTTTCAATGTACTTTACATCGAAAACATTCGCATTAAATCTTTTTTTAGAAGTTCTGAGTTATGTCTGCTATATAGTGCTTATTTTGTTTGGTTTGTATTTATAAGCTATTACATACTATGCTTTAAGAATATCAGCTAAGATTATAGAAGAATTAAAATAAATAACAATCAAATACATCTTAAAATTTCATGTGATGTTATGTACATTTTTTAGTTTTAAAAAATTTACATATTATTAGACATTAAAAAAAGCAAAACAATTCAACTGATCTGTACATTTGTTTCTTAGACTTTATTAAAGTCTTTGATAGCATGTAATGGAATAAATTTAGGAAAATTCAACTGAAATGGGGTTTCCACACACCTCATTGAATTAATTAAAAACTTGTAGACAAGCCTACAGCTAAAATTGGAAATAAAATTCTCACTCCTTTAATGGAAAAGTTATTAGACAAGAACATAATCCTTTCCCTGTACTTTTCAACATTATTCAGAAAAGATGATAATGTCACTGACTATACTTATAGATGGAATCAAAATTGTCAGCCTAATAATATTTAATTTTATATATACAGATGATAATCACAGTTTTTCAAACAGTTTTGACAACTTGACTGAAATGATTTTCCAAACTGAAAAAAGATTATTGAATAGTTTGGACTCAAAATCAATGAAACAAAAATTATGATCATAGACAAGCAATTTAAATACATCAAAAATAATCCAAATAGATGAAATTAAAACATCCAATTCTTTCAACTATTATGGGTTCTGTAATCAACAGATATGGCAACTGAACAGAAGAAATTAAAAAGACAATTGCCCAGGGAAGAATAACAATGAAAATTTACAATGTAGAAAGACAAATATAGCCAGAAATAAAAAACATTTGACTAATTTAAAACATGGCAAAATGGTAGATTGCTTGCTAGTGAGTGTCATATGTTGTAGCTTTTAATAAATATATATTCATTAGTTTCCAGATCATGATGTACTTTCTCTATATGTGGTCTGGGAAATGTACATATATATTCATCAAAAAAGCCTGTTGTATAGTGTGATGCTGTGCGATATAATGTAACATGCATTCCACCAACAAGTAATCTACCATTTAGCATTAAAATACTACTTTTCTATCAGCTATAATAGCAAAGATGTAGACAGAATCAATTCATTTAATCTTTGTTGTTAGAGAAAAATGTATAAATGCATTCCTTATACTGCCAGAAAAATCAATAACTTTATCATTAATGAACATTAAATACAACTACACTTTTTAAATCTTATCAAAAAATAATTTTAAATTATTTTAGATATATTTTAAACAAAGCGATGCAATTTCAAGAATTCAATCATCAAGAGAAAGTTGGAGGACTCTCAATGACAAAACAGATGGCTGGGCCAAATTAAATAAATAACAAAGATCTATTCAAAAATTTAATAAGACTAGCACAAGACAAGAGAAAATGGAGAAACTTATTTTTTGAAACAACAAAAAGTAAAAACTGTTCAAGATGGTACATTAAAACTTGAGTAGGCCTATATTATAAACTAAATAAATTATTATAATAATGTTAAATTAAAATACAAAACATTCCAATTATTTTTCAAGCAAAAGCAAATAATTTCTAATAAGTAAATCTTTGAGTTTTCAGACATTAATAGCATGCATCTTTTTAACATCTTTTTATTGTTCTATCTATATTGTTTCTTTATATGTCACAACCTATTGTTATCCACTCATTTTCATTACATTGGCAGTGACCTAATTTACAACTAAACAGCAATTCTGAATTATAACTTTCATATTTATCATATATTTTATTTTCTTTTCTTAGAGTCTATGGCATCAGATTTTATTTTATACAATATTTTTAATCAAATTCTATGTATAAAGTCCAATATGATGATAATTTTGGTCATGGCATGAATTTAATAATTTTATATTTAAAAATTTCATTAAATTATAAAACTAACAAATAATGACAATGTTACATGAAACTTAAATATGTATTCAACTGTTCTTTTTCAATTCTTTTTGAAATATAAGCTAATATTCTTAGAATGCTGTATACCATAGCTGATGATGATCTACAGGTTGGTTTGAAAATGTTCCTAAAAATTTATATATTTACTTTAAAGAACTAAATATTTTCATTTATTTTTCCAAGTTAATTCATATAACAGAAAACACCTGATCATTTAATAAATATGTTAGTATTCTATCAAATATAAACTTTTCAGCATTTAGTATTAAACACAGAATCTATTTAATAAACTGACTGAAAATTCAGTTATCATATAGCAGCTCAAAAGAGGGAACTGTTCGACAGATTTTTTTTAATTAATTAATTAATTAAAGCTGATCAAGAACTATTATTCATTAGTATAATATCAAATTTTACTTTGAATAAAATAAGAAATTCTTCAGATATTGTATATTGTATGTCTATTATAAAGTACACTAAAAGCTAATAAACAATATTTACAATAAAACGCAATTTTAAAATTACTATAATATAAACGGACTTGATTAAAATTATATATACAGTATATATTTCTGGTACCATATTTCTTAATACTGTATAAGTCAACTACTAAAATCCTGGAAAAATGCATAATTCGTATTAATATAAAAATACAATAGTAAATCAGGAGCCCGTAAGCCATAAAACAAGGCTAGATCGGTCAATTCTACAGAGAAATCAAAATGCATTTATCATTGTTGAATATGAAATGATGAATCGTATTTGTTGACAGTACGATACCGAATGCATTTATATATATTTACAGTATTATATATGTAATAGAATAATAAATACTTCGAGAAGTGTTTTACAACGTTGTATTTGATTAATTAACATTTTATAGTTTACCTGAACTGCTCTCGTAAAAACAGTTGCAGCTTCTGCAGCAAAACCTTTAATCGTCTTCACACTGAACTCCATCTTGAATGTTTGAAGCGAACCTAACACGTGGCTGACGTCACAGAGATCAAACTGACGTTCCCTTATCATTCGACCAATCGTAATGACATCTTTTATTACCATATTATAATTATTTAAAGAAATATATCGATTATTGAATGCATAACCATACATTTATTTATCGAAACTGTGACATCATTTTAAATTCACAATTCAAAAATTACATTTAATTCTGCAATTGATAAATAATGCAGAGATTTGTATCCAAATTAAGGGCTAAACATTGTTTAAATTGTTTATATATGCTATAAAAAATTTTTAAAAATATGGCTGTGTTTCAGTTGCATGCATTTCAATAATACGTTAAGTGTTCTATGACAATAATAAAAACCGTACTGTACTAATTCGAATTAATTTCATCTGTGGACTGAACGTTATTTTCCATATGTATAGAAACGTGATGTGCATTAGGTATAATGTTTATGATACATAAACAATCCCATCACTACTGTTCCAAATAATCAATACATGAAATCTGCGACTGATAACACCAGAACAGGATTATAGTATTTGTTGATTACTATTATGTATTATCATTGTTAACCATTGCTACCTTTATTATCAATGCAAAAATAATATCGAGTTAAATTTTTTCCGCATTTTCGAACTTGATACGAATAATAACATTGCTTAATTTAAAACACGTAATTGGAAATATTACAAAGTTTTTGAAATTACGCATTGCGGAAATGACCTGTCACAGAGAAAATAAAACATATATTATTATACAATGATGCTTATCTTAGTGTTACTCCATCTAAAGATTTTGAAAATCTTTTAGAACTTTCAATTATCAAAATAAAGAACTATCAACGTTAAGAAGGTTTCGTTGTTATACAGAGCTTTTCTACAATCTTAAGAGTTGTAGAAAATTCGACTCATTATTGGTTCATTAGAATTAATTTAGTAAAAATAAAATCTGAAAGAATTGATTACTTTAATTTAAAATTGCAACCGCGAACCATCGATCGCATAATAAGCGCTTTGTTTGCACCAGTGAACTGTTTTAAGACCCCACCTGGATTTTTCAATTTAAAGTCTTTCATGGTATTTTAACTTGATAGCACAGTAAATACGATACGCATCTATAAATTTAAATAACTTTATCCGAAAATATCTTTCTTATTCTGTTCTTTGTATCATACATTATTAATTAAACATTTGTATTATGATGATTATAATTGTAGTTCTATTAAAACTTATACAAAAGATCGAGTAACTATTAAATTAATATTAAATTTACTTAATTAGAAACTCTAGAATTTCTTACTTTTAATTTGAAAATTCGTGAAGCGGAACGTGATCAGTCTGAATAAACACGATTCAATGCAGCATTTGGAAGTTTATTAGTCTATTTTCCGAAGAAAAGTGAGACTTATAAAATTACTTTACTGTTTTGTTTGTGTATCTATCTGTTATATCTCCATTAATAACTTTTGAACTAATTGGTAGATTTTTTTATGAAATTCAATATGGATATACTGCTATTACAGATTATTTTGAAGTCTTTCAGTCCACTAGCTTCAACCATTCAAAAGTCTGAGATGCACTGAAATTGTTTTTTTATGCTCATTAATTTAGGAGTCACTAATTTAATGAGGGTATATTTTATTCATATTCTGTATATTCTGTTCTGTTAATATCTTTTAAATTAGCAAATGGATTTCTGTTAAATTTAATAAGAAGGCTATGCTGTTGAAAATGATTTTGATAATGTACCTCCTTTCTATTATTTATTATTTTTAATTATTCCAAAATGGCTGAGGAAATATACGAAATGCTTATGAATAGTTTCTTCAGAACTGATTGTTTTTATAATTTATTAATTAATTTATAATCATGCAGTTTATTTAGACGGAAAATAATTTTGCATTTTATTTTCTTAATTTATTTGAAATGCGTTTTTTTTTCCATTAATTAACTTCTTAACAAAGATTAAAACAATCATTGCGATTTTATGGAATAATGAATAAAACTAAAATAGTTATAATTTGAATTTAATTTATGATTATAAGTAAAAATATTGATTTTTCATATGAAAATCGATGAGGATTATTTTTAATTCTAGCTGCAATTTTTTTATAAATAAAGATAATGGAGAGTTCTTTCATTATATATATATATATAATTTCAAACGCAAATGCCTTTCATCTTACAAATTACTGATCGTTATCGATAAGGGTATTTGTATCTTTAAATGGTAAATAATATAAAATAAATTTGTTAAGAAATAGGTTATCCGATATGTTTGCTATATACAATACAGGTATCCCTCCTATAACACGGTAGACAGGTTCCTGAAAAACAGCATTTTGTCTGAAACCATATTATATGAGACCCAGAGCCAATACAAAAAGGAGATACGTTTCAAACCCAATGAAAAATAAATAACTTTCTTTAATTCCACATAAGAAACTTAATTTTTATTAAGAATATTAATA